>CM026569.1:1800000-2015128 GCA_015143295.1 Tetracentron sinense
TCGTATTATGTATTTTACGTCTATTGCCAAATAATACACATTTAATACGCAAATTCCATATTAAATGCATTTAATACATATATTTTTGCCGGACCTTTGTCGTGTTAAAACACATTTCATATTAAAAGATTGTTATTAGTTTGCATCATGTTTCATGTTTATTTTTATATTTTAGTTATTTTTTAATTTTTTTGTACTTTTGTCATGTTTTTGTTTTATAATACCCGTACTTCCCGAACGGATCATTTCCGTATTATACCTATACTCGTACTTGGAAATTATGAGGGTGACAGTCGGAGAGTATTGGTGATGAATGAAGAGATTAACGAGATATGAAGAGGATATGCTTAACAGTTACTAATGGTTCATTTGGTCCAAAAATTGAAGCCGATTTAATCACTTATGCCAGGATTATGAATGGATTATTGTTTTGTTCGACCCGTCATAACTGATTATGAAAGAACCAAAAATGTAAATTACTAGTGATTCCATAATCTCACCAGAGGGTGATTATGGGGAAGCATAACCGCTTATGCACCTTTAGGATTATGTGAGGAATTATTTAAATCCAATTTTGCACCTGCATAAGGCTTACAAGACCCCTTAAGCTCTAGAGAGAAATTCCCCAAATTTTTTTTCCATTTTTTCATAACGACTCCAATGCCCATTTTCCGAATTGACTAGATAATCTTATCAATAGAGTGCTAACCAAATAGCATTATTCATGAGAACACTTATTCACCACAACGCTTATTGTGTAATCAATTTTGACTAAGGTTCAAAAAAGCGATAATATCGACAATATATTGCCGATATTTATTGATATCACTGCTCGGTGACATATCTACATGTTGTTTAAAATGTTTTACACCATATCGAGGATTTATCACCGATATCTTGCAATATCGACAGAATTATGTTTTATTTTTATTTTTATAAAAGGCTTTGACCTTTGGATATGAGAGTGAAGCAATGAGCTTCTCTCTATCTTGTTTACATAAAATATCATTTACTTAAGATATCTATATGTAAATAAGCTTATACCTCCCATTTGAATTCAATAAAAATTGTCCTAGATCCAAATTCCTGAAGAATAGAAAGTTTACTTTTCAGTTCAAGTACAAAATTCAGTTTTTAGCACATTTTTAAGAATTTCAAATTTCGAATGCTAATTTATTTCTTAAATCTAAAAATTTTATAAAATTGACCATATCAAACATTACTAAAACCTAAAAGTCCGGTGAAAAAAGTCTCATATTTTAGTCTTCAAATTTTTTTTCATCTATAATGTTAAGAAATCAACTAACAGTTCAACTGAAAAAAGACTTTACATTTAAGCTTTACAAAAAAAAATTAAGCATATTCTGGGTACCCTCCATTTAAAAGACTCCCAAATTTAAATTTCAAAAAAATCATAGTTATATTTTTGGGTATGAGCCGTATGAATGAGTATGAGGGTACAACCTTATTTGGTAGTGTCAGTGACAATTGCGCTCTGAAGAACATAGCTATGCACATCTAGAGGGCCAATATCCATATGGATATGCTAGTGTATGAGTCACATCCATATGAGTATAGAGGTGTACAACCTCATTTGCCATTGCCGGTGGCAGTCGAGTCTTTGTGTAACTCCTTTTGGTTTTGATTGTAATTCTTGGAGTGGGTTGAATTTTTATTTATTTTTGATTGGTAAAAGTAATTCAATAAGAAAGAAGCCAAAACAGATTCACAAATGGTGAATCACCAAGAACAAACGAAAAAGGAAAATAAACAACCAAAACAAACCAACAACGACAACACAAACCCCTCATACCAAACCTATAAGGACTATGAGATCAACTCATTGAACCCTATCTCCACCATGTCGACTTTAGAAGAAATCCAATCCCGCAACAACGACCTTGAAAGAGAGCACATTCTCTTGATCGACATAGAGGAATTCTAGAACACGAAACCACACCCGGAATGGGTTGGATTATTATTATGTATGTTTGTACTATCATGAATCTTATGAATTATAAATTTATGATTGATTGAGAAATGAATGAAACATTTTATGTAAGTTCGTTAAGATTTAGGAATAGAATCAATCATACATTGTATCGTTAACGCACATCTTTACCTCTTTCTTATGTACATTGCTGTTTTTTTTAAATGTTTTTATTCTCAAAAGTGTATTAACATTTATTTTAATATTTCCTGAAGTTCCATTTCAAAATCCTAAGTTTTGCTCCATTTGTTTGCCATTTAAAAAAAAATCACCGATAAATGATATATCTTGCGATATATCTCCGATATATATTTTTAGGGTAACAAGTGAAAGAGTTTTCACTAGGATGAAGATAAGAAAGGCTTTGGGGCTAGATGATATTCCAATTAAGTTGTGGAAGTGTAAATGAGAAATTGGCATATCTTGGCGTACTAAGTTAAATAAGATTTTGAAAACTAGGAGAATGTCGTAAGCATGAGAAGTATTGTGGTACCTATATACAAGAATAAATGAGATTTTCAAAGTTGTACTAACTATTGCGGATAATGCTTATGAGTTGTACTATGAAGTAATGGGAGAGAGTGATGAGACCAAGATTTATGACAAATAATTAAGGTTTCAGAAAATCAATTTGGATTCATGATAGGGAGGTCAATGATTGAGGTTATATTTGTACTCGAACAATTTATGGAGAAGTTTAGGGCATAGTAACAAAGTTCTCGAATAATTCCCGAATTGTACCCGAACTATTCATTTTTTAAGGGGTGCCGTTTAAAAAGGCTTTTTTTTTTCCGAACTCACGAATAATTCCCGAACTGACGAATTATTCGCGAATAATTCCCGAACGAACGAATTATTCCGAACTTATGCCGAACTTATTCCGAATGAAGATTTCTCACAAATTATTCGTTCATGCTTATTCAGAATTCTAAAATAAAAATGAGGGTAAAATGAATTTTCTATTAGCAATATAATTATTACTAATAACTCGAGACTTATTTCACACTGAGAAATCTTCATTTGATTGAAATCGCCAACTGATAGAAGAATGAGAAAACTCTATCCGAGTAAGCTATTTTAGGATTTTGATTACATTTGATTGAATTGAGAGAAAAAAGATAATTTTGCAAGCTGGTTAGTCTGTTGAATTTCCACTGAACTAAGAGAAAATAAGATTTGTGTTATTTATTCTGAGCTATTTCAATATTTTGCTAAATAACTATGTTATACCAAATAAATACACTCATATATTGTTTTTCTGATTTTATCTATTCAGATTATTTTTCTCGTTTTTATATATTTCTTAATTGCTTATATAATTTGATTTGCATATACAAACATGTAATTTAAATTATTCTTTTTTCTTAAATTACATAAAGCTTAAATTACTTAAGCCTTATGTAATTTTTTTCTTGAGTTTGCGATTTTACATAATTCTTGTTTTTGAGAAATTGAAATAAATGTTAACATAGTAAGAGATGTCAATACATATAGATTGGTAGATGGATTAGTTGGCATCACGTTCTTATTTTTTATAATTATTAATTTTTATTTTTTCGAACTTATCCCGAATTTGCCGATTTTTTCCCTTTTTTTTCGAACTTAACCCCTTCCGAATAATTCCCGAATCCGAACTTTGTTACTATGGTTTAGGGTGAAGAAGAGAGATCTCCATAATGTTCATTATTGACTTGGAAAGAATATATGATGTGAAAATTAATCCGTCGGGCGTGGAGAAGAACGTAATTCCAAGAAAATACATTAATATAATTGAGGACATGTATGAGGGAGCTGTAACTACTGCGAGAACCATTGGTGACGAGATTAAGGAGTTTCCTGGAACTGCTGTAACAATAGAATTACATCAGGGGTCAGCTATAAGTTGTATCTCTTTACATTGTGTATAGATGAATTGATTGCTCACATTCTAGAGGAGGTTTCTGGTATATGTTATTTGCAGATGGTGTGATATTAATCGATGAAACTAAAGAAATGGTAAATGCAAAACTAGAATTGTGGAAGGATACCTTGACATCTAAGGGTTCCAAAATAAGTGGGGCTAAGACAGAATATATGGAATGCGATTTTCATAAGAACACATAAGGTGGAGATGGTTGTCAAATAGATGACAAGGAGGTACCCCAAAGTGACCAGTTCTTGTATCTCAGTTTAATTATTCATAATGCCGGAGAATTTGAAGAGGATGTTGCCCATAGAATTAGAACCGAATGGCTAAAGTAGAGAAGTTCTTTCGAAGTTTTGTGTGGCCAACACATTCCGATCAAATTGAAAGGAGATTTCATAAGACACCAATGAGACTAACTATGCTTTATTGAGCTGAATGTTGGACAACCAAGAAGCAACATATTAATAAAATTAGTATAGCCAAGATAAGGATGTTGATATCGATGATGGGAAAGATAAGGAAATATAAGATAAGAAATGAGTGCATCCAAGAAGAGTTGAGAGTGGTTTGTCCATTTTTCAAGGTCTCAAAGGGTTGATGAGCCAGTAACAGCTAGATGGGTTGTCTTCAAACCTGAAATTGACAGAGGAAAAGTGATAAAATAAGGGGGAGTCGATTGATATGGTTTGGATATGGTCAACTAAGATGACAAATGGCGCTCCAGTGAGAAGTAATGAATTGGTGTGAGCTGAAGGCTATAAAAGGGGGAAGGGAGGGCAAAAGTTGACCTGGATGGAGATAGTGATGAAAGATTTGATTACCTAGACTTGGCCAAAGTAATGGCTTTAAATAGAACGGAATTGCAAAACAGCATTCATGTCGGCAACCCCAACTTATTTGTCATAAGGCATTGATGATTATGATAAATTAGTTGGCTGCTATTTCCCTTTGTTGAATGGAAAAAGAACGTGAGTACTTGTAGTCAAATATTTCATCTTTTATGCCAACTTTGTCTACTAATGTGGGTAACTTTCAAAAAATATCTTGGATAACCTAATGAATAAGTGTATATTAGTTCGCTTTACAAAAGAAAATTTGCCATGTATTGAGCTCAGAAAATATAGATCCGGCTAACCAACCTTAGAAAAAGGCCATGTATCATCACCGCAGGGGCATAGAAGTTTTCCTTGAAAATATAGTTCAGGCTAACCTTAGAAAAATGCCAATGTGTGTTGTGCAAGTGTGTGTGTTCTATATATGCTATAAAAAAAACCCTTAGAAAAATGCCATTTATCATCACCTTAGGGGCATGGAAGTGTTCCTTGAGCCTGTGATGTTTGATCTTGTTGAGCTTGATCCTACATTATTGTTTTTCTTAGCTTTTCATTAGTCAACAAGGATGTCATTATTTGTGATTGCATCCTCCTCTAATTTATTTTCCGTTAAAGTATTCGCAGGTCAGACTTAAATAATAATATTAATATAGTATAGTTTGTGGATATATATACATATGACAAGAAGTGAATGCAAATATAATATATAAGAAAAGACATTGTAGTTTTAACCAAAAAAAAAGGAAAAAAGCAAGAAAACGAAAACTGAAGTATTCCCAAAATTATTATTAATTAGAAGATACTACAGAGATATTAAACATGGACTAATTAGGTTCCTTGGGAGTATGATACAATACTTGCAGTTTTAGCCTTTTTACGTACTATAAAAGTAAAATGAAATAAAAAATAGTTAGTTATAAAAGTATGTTACTCATTAATTTGAGCACACTAATATCATGTCAGAATTGCAGATCTTTTTCATCACTTTCTTGCACAAAAAGGAAATATCAGAGATATATGCAACAGAACTCCAACAAAACTGGATTTATCTCCCATTCAAATTCAACAGATTGGTTGTGCTCAGCATACTCATTGTGTTACCACTATCCATTCGCTCTTTACTTATTTCATGCTTGTATGCAATATGCAGATGAATAACTCCAGGAAACACGCTTCAATGCCTATCCCTGCACCTATATTGTTACGTGTAAGAGAGCTTGCCGAGATGCACATGCAGGCTTCACGGGATCCTAGCTCAAGCAAGTTGGCTGACCATAGCGGGAGAAATGTGCACGAAACAAGGTCAGGGTACCTGTAACTGTATATGGTACAATAAATTTTTTGAATAAAAAAAGTACTAGTGCCCTGTATTTTGAATGCAAATTAGTGCTTGTCTCGGTGCTGATGTGATTGCATTCCAATTAGGCAATGCCTTTGTATCATAATCCCATAATCCTATGGCCATAGGAACCGTGCAGTGCTGATATTTTCTTAGCAATGGAAGTTTAGCTCTAGATGGTAAGGACAAAATTAGCCGCTCAGATTAAATTTCCAAATTTCCAGCTATGCGTGGCTCTTCCATGGAATTGGTCTAGATCGATGAGTTAGCGGGCAAAATATAAAGCTATCGGGTTGTCATGAAGATCACCTTGTAGTAGGCCTAAATTTGCAGTTTTATTAGGGGGAATGCATTGTTCATCTGAAATGGTCATAGGGTGGAAGCTTTTTGGATGAGTCATATAGCCCTCTGAACCTATTAGGTTAGGAACAAGCCTAACCTCGGGGTTTTTACTGTACAAAGAACTTCAAGATTAACCCTTCTCGATTGAAGTTGGCATCCCATGAGGGAAGACACGGTATGCAGTCACCCTTATTTTATTATATTTTTTGGTGCAGAAATTGCTGCCCCTAAACTGATAGACTAGTCATCCTTTATTGGGGAGAGATCCGTCCCTAGTGGTGGATACCCTTAATTAGGGTTATTATTCAAATTATTTGATTATTCTAAAATGACATTCAATTTCATGTACTTACCTTCGACCCAACATAATCAGGTTAGTAGTGTCTCAAGATCTTCAATCCAGTATACCTATGTTCACATACAGAACACCAGGTATTCGAGGTATTCACCAGATTAGCATGCTAATGTGGAGAATGCTTCAAACTAGTTTTTTTTCCGTCTAATTTTTCCAAAAGGTCCTTATATCACACTTAGTAATACCATAATTCTTGGTAGGTTTTATTTTTTCTAATTTTTCAGAGAGGTCATTATATCACACTTCGTAATACCATAATTATTGGTAGGTAAATTATAGTGATGCAAAGTCGAAATTGGTCTGTTTAGAAGGTCAAATCTTAGATAATGTTAATCAAACATAAAGCTAATCTTTACATGCTGAAATTGGGATTGTATTGATAATATAACACGTTACATTATGGATTCGTAAAATTTGATAAATCATAACCTCAACCAGAATTCTAGAACTGTTTGTTTCTTTATCCTTTATGTATTGATTTTGATCATAGAGAGTGCCTTCCAAGAGAAGGTTCCAAGGAGCTTAGGTGAATAAAAAATAGGATAAAGCTTCTGAGACCCTCTTAAGGCCGAGATCACAGAGACCATGCTCTAAGAGCATGGTTTCAGGTGGAGCCCACCATGTGAAATGAGCTTCACCTGAAATCCTGTGCTCTAGCATGGTCTCAATGGTCTTGGCCTAAGTGGGTCTTTGTAGCAAAGTCCTAAAAAATAGGCACTCGAGTCCAAAAGGGTAATTATGCTCTAAATTTTCCTGGCAATGCAAATATGGATACGTAAGTCTTACAATTAGAGCTGAACAGCTTGGATAAATCTCTCTCGAATTTTTTTCAAAGTACATGTGATCATTGCAAAAGATAGTCTCATAGAAGCATCTTCGTCCCATGAACGGCATATGAGGTCGATGAGGTCTTCAAGTTGGCCATCATCCTTAGGTAGAGTGGGCCTTAGCTTACCACTTCCAACTTCCAGGGCAATCTGTCGAGGAAAGTCATTAGAATGAACATTAACAATTAGGTTTTTTTTTTTGTTGGTTATCTAACAATTAGGTTCTCGTTGACTATTTTCACATTTGATATATTTGACCATCCAATCAATAGATTTTTATCCATTCATGAGTTCTTTTTTCTGTCCAAAATAATGCTACAGTTCATATTTGTTTTCGTTATTTGATGAGGTTGAATTTGACTTCTAGATGACATAGTGAAAAAGTCGGGTCCTAGAATAATTCAGCAAGGGTTAAGTTTGGAAAAATTCGAGAAATATTTAAAAAAAAAAAAAATTATAAAAAAGATATCCAACAATTTGATTAGATAATATACAAAAACAAGCAGTTTACTTGTTGAACTAATCAAATTATTGCCAAATTTACGAATAATTCGTGAAATTCGGAAATAATTCATAAAATTCAAGTATCATTCAACAAACCTAAAATTCTTGAATAATTCATGAATTTCTCAAAAATTTGGAGAATTTTGTTACTATTAGATAGGACCATGCTCTTTAATTGCATGTGCACCATCAAGTGAGAGATGGGATAATAGTTAACACTGACTGGACAGCCAACTCACAGGGTAGATCTAAAAGGGGGTTAAGCAACCCTTAGAGCAGCCACCAGGATGGTAGATCAAGCCTTTAGAGGTTGATGGAAGGGTGAATGAGTTTTATACCTTTGCAGGCCCGTAATCTGTCTCGATGTATGGATGGTTGCCAGTGATCAGCTCGTTGAGTATCACTCCAAAGCTGTAGACATCACACTTCTCATTGTAAGGTTCCCCTCGGATCACCTCCGGCGCCATGTAAATGTAGGTCCCTGGAAAATTGGAAAGAGAAGCAATGCCACTGTTTATTTACAGGCTAGATCTAGAGTCCAGGTATTATGACCATGTTTGAAACACAAATATCAGGACCCAAGGAGTGCATAGACTGATCACCATAGTGACATAGTCGGGTTCGGGAATCATTCGGCAAAGGTCAAGTTTGGAAAAATTAAGAGAGAATAAAAAAATAAAATAATAACTATGAAGATATATAGAATAATTTGATAAACAATATACAAAATAAGTAGTTTACTTGTTGAACTAAATGAATTATTCATGAATAATTTAGGAATCCAATAATTTGTAAATAATTTTACATACTTAAAATCGCAAATAATTCACAAAGTCTGCCATGATCCAAAGAGAACGAGCAGGAATTAAGCTCAAGAGTTTATGTTAGTCCTTGCCTGTTTCACCACTGAGCGCGTTCTCTCCTTCCTGCAAGAAGCAAGCATGCCCAAAGTCTGCGACACGGATGTGCATGGATTCGTCCAGGAATATGTTACTGGGCTTCAAATCTCTATGAATTACCTTGGGTCTTTGTTCATGGAGGTATTGCATCGCTTGAGCAATCTCCAATGCCTTTGCTACCCTCTCTCCGAGTGGAGGAACAGAGACTGACCTCTCTTTTCGCCTCTCTCCATGCCCATGCAACCACTCCTTAAGTGTCATGCTCAAGAACTCCGTCACTATCCATCCGTTCTCCGGTGGATCAAGACATGCCCCCATTAGCCGGAGCACGAAGGGGTGACGCTGGCGCAATAATGTCTCAATTTCTTGGGCAAAGAAGGAGACACCACTCTCATTGGAATGGAAGTAGTCGGGGTATATGCACTTAACTGCAACATCAAGTCCCCTCCAAGATCCCCTGTATATATCAGCAGTAGAACCTTGGCCTACTTGTTCTTGCAATTTGATCTGCTCAAATCAGACATTACATCTTAGGTAATTACTGCCCGTTTAACCTATACATGCCTGGAAACATATAAATATACGTCCTCAAATTACTTGTGTATATACACATCTTCATAATTGGAGTTAAAAGTGATGTAGCCCAACAAAATTTAGGGTGAATCTTCTTATTTTCAAATAAGGACAAGTTTTTGTGTGTGCTATTTTTGAGTTTGAGGCATCATTTATCTATGTTTATGGATATGGATAGTGTTAGTTTTTGGGTGAATGGGCCTACACCCATATTATCTAGAGATAACTACTACCAATCTATTGGGAGCTCTCTCCGGACATGAGCCCAAAGCCTCCTTCAATGAGGGGCTTACCTTCGACATCTGAGCTGAGAGGAGGGTGTGAGCGTACAGGAATTATAGAGTGATTAGCTATCGGTAATTGTGAATTTAGGGCTTGGGAATATATGATATATAATATTACCTTTTGTTATAAGAGAATAACTACCACTTATGAAGGCGAAATTTGGGTTGCTCTGGTTGATTGTTCAACCGGAGCTCTTGTTCATAATTAATCTCTTGTTATAAATAGTGGTTATATCTTAGAGCGGAAAAAATATCTTTTTTTTTCTCTCGTGATAATTTACTTATTTAGATAAAAATTCTTACTGTCAGCTTTCTTTGAGCGTGCTTGAAGATCTGCAGCAACAGGTCATGTTGCGGCATCCCCCAAAGCTCTTATTATGCATAGGATTTATATGAAAATTATTTTCTACTACATTTGTGTGCTTCTGCTGTGTTCTAAATATATTTCAATGAATGGGTTTGATCATAGAGAATTTTTTAGAAAAAAAATGTAACCATTTTTTTTTGGACGATATGCATGCACACAAGTAATTGTTCTAATGCATAAGTGTTTTTTTAGGAGAAAATACATTTGCACCCCTTGAGGTTTGATGAAAATACACTTACTCCCTCAATTTTCAAAAAATAAAGTAGGTATGCTTATGTTTCAAATTAATGACACTAACACCTCTTCCGTCAGTTGACCGTCAATCAACATGTGACAAAGACCAAAAAAATATCAAAAATACCTCTCATAGAAAGTGAAACCCTAGAATCTCCTTGTTCCTTATATACGAGACTTCAGATTTTCTCCAAATGAACGAAAGTGAAACCCTAGAATTGTTTGCAAAAAGTGTCTCAATCTCGAATCCGGCAACGATAACTCTTCTCCAACAACTGTCTGGTAAGTCTCTCCCACTCTCTTCTCCTTTCACCTATAGTTAAGAAGTATTTTTGGCATTTTTGATCTTTTTCGCATGTTCACTGATAGTCAACTGAAGGAAAGGGTGAAGTGTCATTTGTTTGAAACATAAGGATAGTACTGTATATTAATGCATGTATCTACATATGAAAAAAAATACTCACCTCTTGTGGCTCGATGTACCATCCGTTAATCTTGGCTTGATCAGTAATGGCAGCTAGATCGGAATTATGGGGCACCGCAGTTCTCAGATCGATATTTAAGTCCTCAAAATTGGCGAGAAGTTGTGGATCCCTGTTGTTCTTAGTTATATGGTCTAAGAATCCATTATCCTGTGCTATCTGAAGGCAATACCTGAGATAGTTTTGGGTCATTTCCAGGCGTGCTCTGCAGGTGGCCCGGAGTTCTTTCTGCCGTTTAATTTCCCTTTCAAGGTCAGCCAGCTTTACCAGCAAATCACAAAATAAAAATGCACCATCAATTTCAGTTCATGTTGGTAAGGGAAAGCAGCCATGGAAATGAGTTTTGCAGTTACTGTTTCAAGGCTCATTGCAGTCTTGTAAGGCTATTTCATCATTTGAATCCCAAAACAATACATGTTGAAGAGAAATGCAGTGAACCCCTGGGCTGTAGCCCAGTGGCCAAAGGATGAACGGTAAACTTGGAGGTCTTGAGGTCAATACTTGGCTCCCCTTAATATCGGATGTATGGGGTGAGGGTTTTCCTATGGATCTGGATACCCGTGTTTATCAAAGGTGGATGGTTGGTCAAAGGTAGATTTCCAATAAGAGTCAACAAATGTATGGTTAATATCATCTAATTGGCAAAAGATTTACTCTGATTCTCACACCAGAATCCCATTGGTGAGCAACGCCATCAGTGAACATGTGGTAAGAAAAAAGAAAAAAAATATTAAACGAAAAGAAGTCAAAAAAGCAGTGGAAAAAAAAAGGACTTATCTCCAGATGTCATTTTTTTTCTTGTGGTGATGGCGTTGCTCACTAGAGGGATACTCTGGTGAGGGACAGAGTAAATCTTTTGCCCATCTAATCAGGTTGGTTCCTACTGTTGATCTTCTTGGTACGTGCATGGATCCTATCCAAACATGAAAAATAATCATCCTCCTCGCTAGTGGAACGAGAAGCGGCATCTTGCCCCCTCATTGCCAACACGTGTCCCTTTTTAACTCCTTTAATTGTGGTTAAAATTCTCCAACCAAGGTTAAAAAGATGAACCATAATTAAAAGGGACATGTGTCGGCGATGAGGGGGGGGCGGACAAGATGCTTCGCTCCATCAAGAGCGAGGAGCGGATAACGGTCCTTCCTACCCACCTGCTGCTCCACATTAGAGGTAGTTTGTAGGTTGTCCTGCGAAAAAGTGGACCCCATTCTCATGCAACGTTCAAACCATAGGCAACATTTGGTCGATGGGTGCGTGGTGGGCTTTCCTAGCTTCACCGGCGATGGCCGGGGGCTGAATATGGGCTTCTTCTGCTGGGTCTGCTTGGCGTTGCACCTGACGTTCATGATCTGCTGAAGCAAAGGGAAAAGGGGAAATGTAAACGAGGGGTGGTTGGTCTTTTTATAGAATCTGATTTGTTGTGTAGCGGTGAGTAGAAGACAGATCTGGCGGGCATTATGATGAGCTACAAGGAATCACATTGACTAATGATCCTAAGCCTTCACTTTAATAACGGAAACGCCACCTCCTTTGTGCCTTTTTGACTATCTTAAAGAGTAGCCGTTTGTTTGTAGTCAAGCAAAACGACGGCCCTCGAGTTTTAAGTGGCGGGGCTTTCTAAGTATACATGGTGGATAGAAGGGGAGGTTGGATCCTTTTGTGTTTTTTTTGGTTCAAAGGATCCTTTTGTTTCAGTGGGACCATATGTGAATGAAGAATCTGAGGATCTAGGACTTATTTTGGCTGGGACCTAATATACTCTGGCACTAACGGGTGTGTTTTTTTTTTTAGAGGGCCCCACAGGGATTAGATTTCATTTACCTACGTTAGTAGAGAGCCGGTCAGAAGTTAGTTGGGGCAGTGGAGCTCTTGCAACTCTTCCGGTCTTATCTCTTGGGGGGAATTAGATCTCAGACCTCTACCCTTAGAAGGCCACACCCCTACCACTCACGCAAAAGGCGGGGGCGTACTAAAGGGTGTGTTCGCTTGGAGAAAGTGAGGGTAAGTAAAAGAAAAGTAAGTTTTCTTGTACATTTCCATTGTTAAAACGTACTTTTCTTTTCTTACCTTTTTCAATAGTGACAATCTTACAATAACTTTATTCTTCAAATTTTTTTTTGATAATAACTATGAACAGAAGCTCCAGTTGAACAGTCAACTGGAGCAACC
This sequence comes from Tetracentron sinense, assembly GCA_015143295.1. NCBI lineage: Eukaryota > Viridiplantae > Streptophyta > Magnoliopsida > Trochodendrales > Trochodendraceae > Tetracentron > Tetracentron sinense. The sequence goes on from CM026569.1 coordinate 1,813,105, forward strand.
CAAAAAATTACCTTGGGTAGTGTTAGTTTGGTAATTATGAACAAAAAGAAGGGTGTGCTTGTAATGACCAAATTTCGACCGCCTCACTTGTGGTGTGAGGCGATTGAACTTCATTGTTCAAACATCCTCCATTAATGAAGTTTATTATTTATGTAGGAGAACTCCATATCCGACATGGGTAAACCCATGCCATTCATTACACCCTCTTAAAGAGGGAAACCTCTGATTAAGAAGAAGAAAAAAAGAGTGAGAAGCATAGCTTTATTCATTTATGTGGGTGTCCAATGCCATTTGAGCTGTTACAGGTGCCTCCAAAGAGGTCATTCAAAATGAAAGAGAATGAGGGGAAGAGAGAAAGAGGGTAGACATTTTGGCCAACCTTGTTGCTTCCATCGCTTAGAGCTCTTGCTTCAACTTGAGTTCCTCTCTTTTGAGATTCCTTTCTCAAGTTATTGATTTCAGATGACCGATCATCAATCCCCCATGTTTCACATAATAACTCACACTTTTATCTTGTGGGAGTTGTTTGATAACTACTTCCTCTAATTGTCCTCTTCTTTGTGGAGAGGACATCTGTCTCATTAGTGGGAGAGGGGAGTTATTCTCTGCCCTCTTGTTGCTGATCGTGGGTGGAGAGATAGTAGTGGGTATTATACCAACTACTGAATTTCCAAATGACAGTGAAGATGACCTCTGACCATCTTTGATTTAGGCGACAAGGCCTAACCCTTACTATCAAAGTGGGGTTGTCTGCCAACCCCTTTTAATTTCATTTGGATTTGGAACAGTAAGGATATTCCTTACTGCCATGGTGGGGTCTATTAATGACTCCTTTACTTTGATATCGATTTGCGACAGCAAGGGTGTTCCTAGCTTCCATGATGGAGTCAATTAAAGACCCCTTTACTTTGATTTGGATTTGGGGCAGCAAGAGTATTCCTTACTGCCAAGGTGGGGTCTATTAATGACCCATTTTATTTCAATTTAAATTTGGGGCAGCAAGGGTGCTCCTTACTGCCATGGTAGGGTTTATTAATGACCCATTTTATTTCAATTTAAATTTGGGGCAGCAAGTGTGCTCATTGCTGCCATGGTGAGGTCTATTAATGACGCCTTTAATTTCATTTGAATTTTGGGCAGTAAGGGTATTCCTTGCTGTCATGGTGGGGTCAATTAAAGACCCATTTACTTTGATTTCGATTTGGGGGAACAAGAGTGTTCCTTGCTGCCAATGTGTGGTCTAATATAAACCTCTTTGATTTAAATTTAAATTTGAGACAGCAAGGGTACTCCTTGTTATTATGGCGGGGTCTATTAAAGACCCCATTTGACTTAATTTGAATTTGGGGCAGCAAGAGTATTCCTTGCTGCCATTGTGGAGTCTATTAGAGATCCATTTGATTTAATTTTACTTTGTAGCTGTAAGGGTACTCCTTGTTGTTATGGTTGGGGTCTAATAAAGACCCCATTTGATTTCGTTTTACTTTGGGGCAGCAAAGATACTCCTTGCTGCCATGGTGAGGCCTATTAATGACCTCATTTGACTTGATTTTAATTTGGGGCAGCAAGGGTGTTCCTTACTGTCATGGTGGGGTCTGTTGAAGACCCCTTTCATTTAATTTCAATTTGGGACAGTAAGGGTGCTTTTTGCTGTCATGGTGGAGTCTATCAAAGACCCATCTTATTTAATTTTAATTTGGAGCAGCAAGAGTGCTCCTTGCTGCCATAGTAGGGTTTATTAAAGACCCATTTAACTTGATTTAAATTTGGAGCAGCAAGAGGGCTCTTTGCTGCCATGGTAGGGTCTATTAAAGACCCCTCTTATTTAATTTTAATTTTAGGCAGCAAGAGTACTCCTTGTTGCAATGGCGGGGTCTTTTAAAGACCACTTTAGTTTGATTTCAAATTTGGGGCACCAAGGGGTGCTCATTGCTGCCATGGTAGGGTCTATTAACGATCCATTTGACTTGATTTCAATTTGGGGCAGCAAGGGTGCTCCTTGCTGCCATGGTGGGGTGTGTTAAAGACCCCTCTTATTTAATTTCAATTTATGACAGCAAGAGTTCTCCTTGTTGCCATGATGTGGTCTATTAAAGACCCTTCTTATTTAATTTTAATTTAGGGCAGCAATGATGCTCCTTGCTGCCATGGTGGGGGGATCTATTAAAGACCCCTTTAACTTGATTTCAAATTTAGGGTAACAATGGTACTCCTTGTTACTATGGTGGGGTTTATTAAAAACTCATTTGACTTGATTTCAATTTGGGGTAGCAAGGGTGCTCTTTGTTACCATGGTGTGGTCAGTTAAAGACTCCTTTCATTTAATTTCAATTTGGGGCAGCAAGGGTGCTCTTTGCTGCCATGGTGGGTCTATTAAAGACCCCTCTTATTTAATTTCAATTTGGGGCAGCAAGGTTGCTCCTTGCTGCCATGGTGGGATCTATTAAAGACCTCATTTGATTTTGTTTTACTTTAGGGCATCAAGGGTACTACTTACTGTTATATTGGGTTCTATTAAAGATCCCGTTTGATTTGACTTCAATTTGGGGCAGCAAGGGTGTTTCTTGCTGCTATGGTGAGGTCTATTAAAGATCGTATTTGATTTCATTTTACTTTGGGGTAATAAGGGTGTTCCTTGCTACCATGATGGAGTCTATTAAAGACCTTGTCCGATTTGACTTCAATTTGGGGTAATAAGGGTGTTTCTTGCTGCCATGGTGGGGTCTATTAAATATCCTATTTGATTTCATTTTATTTTGGAGCAATAAGGATGTTCCTTGTTGCCATGGTGTGGTCTATTAAAGACCTCGTTCGATTTGACTCCAATTTGGGGCAACAAGGTTGTTCCTTGCTGCCATGGTGGAGTCTATTAGAGACCATTTGATTTAATTTTACTTTGGGGCAGCAAAGAGTATCCTTGTTGCTATGGTGGGGTCTATTACAGACCCCATTCGATTTTATTTCAATTTGGGACAAGAAGAGTGTTCTTTGCTGTCATGGTGGGGTCTATGAAAGACCCTATTTGATTTCATTTTATTTTGGGGCAGCAATGGTGTTCCTTGCTGCCATCTATTAGAGACCATTTGATTTAATTTTACTTTGGGACAGCAAGGAGTATCCTTGCTTCTATGGTGGGGTCTATTACAGACCTCATTTGATTTGATTTCTATTTGGGACAGCAAGGGTACTCCTTGCTGTCATGGTGGAGTTTATTAAAGACCCCACTTGAATTGATTTATATTTGGGGCAACAAGGGTACTCCATGCTGCCATAGTTGGGTCTATGAAATACCCCATTTAATTTTATTTCAATTTTGGGCAGTAATGGTGTTCCTTGCTCCTAAGCTGGGTGATTCTTACATCCATATCCTATTTGCTTGATATAAGGTAAGGATACTAAGTGCTATCCACCACATCAATTTTTGTTTGGGTTTGATGTAGGCACACTAAAATTAATTCACTCCAATAAAATTAGGCGTGGAAATTTCGTGGCCTAGAGTGTTTCAACACTACCATTTTTCCATAAATATCCATTTCCAAGGCACTTTTTGGGTTGTTCAGGTTGACTGTTCAACCCGAGCTCCTGTTGACAATTAATTTTTTTTTGGGGGGTAAGAGAGGGTATCCCAAATCATTTGAGCTAAAAACTAGTCCCTTCAGTCGTACCGACCCAATCAGAATTTTTCCTATGAATATCGAGGAGTGGGAGTTGAACACAAGATCACAAGGAGTAAAACCAGGATGCATATCCATCTTTAGATGGTTATTTTGAAAGAATTTTTTTTCCCTTCCTTTTCCTCTCTCTCACCCACTTTCTTTTCAAATGAACATACCCTTTATTGTTAAAGAATCTAACCTTGGTTTTTAAAAAGAAAAAAGATAAAATAAACACAAGGGTTAAAATTTCTTAACCAGAGTCAAAGGGTGTTTAGAGGCTAGGCCAGAGTAAATCCGGACTCCTCCACTTTAAGAGACCCCCCACCCTTTTAGTACATGGTAAGTTTGAAAGGCGGAGCTAACGTTCCTCATCCCGAACCTAGCTCGTTTGAAAATGGGTTAAAATGTAAACCCAATAAGAAAACCATCCAATTGACAATAACCCGTCCAATTGATGAAATACTCTTCTATGCGTAATGCGTAATGTTCCTCATAGGTTTATATATTTGTATATGAAACTATATTTGCATGCCTACTTTCATGAATCTGCATGTAGCTGCTATATGTATGTAGGCTTATCAATGCATCCAGTATGCAGGTCGGAGTGATTAAAATACAAATTGGAAGCATCAAACATGATTTCGTTATTAATCTCAATCGATCCAAACACTAGGTTAATAGTTTCTGAAGTAATTTAAAAAATATTACAAAGCCCATATATTTTTTTTCACAGTCGAGTTCGGGTTTATACTGTACGAGAAAGAGACTACATTTTTCTTAAATTGTCTAACCTTGCCTGTAGCTCATTATCTATCCCACCACTGTCCTCATTCCCAGTTGCGGTTGCTTCAGCTTGGGCAACCTTTCCCTTTGCAGCTGGTGCAGCCACTGCTGATGAAGGCGCATTCAAAAGCTGTGCATTAAATTGGAAGACAGAATAACTCATCATTATGAATCTAACAACATATTTCTCTACACACGGAAAAAAAAAAGTTCTTCCTTGCATTCCTTGGGACAAAGAAAGATATAAAAGTAATGAACATACCTCAGAATTGATATCAATTCCAATCTCATCTAGCACCTGGCTCACAAGCTCTTCTGTCTCTTCCTCTTCCTCGTCCCCTTCCAAAGCATCGTCAATGGCATCTCCCATCACCTCAGTCACCATTTCCATCTTCTCATTCTGCCTCTCAAACTCTTGCATTATCTTCTGTAATGATGGCAAGTTCATCTGCCTATTCATCTGCCCCATTGCCTTGGTGACACCTTTCATGGCCTCCCCCATCGCTTGTGTCGATTTCAATGTCTGAAATTTGTGAACATGTTACAATGGGATAACTCACAAAAGCTCTCTAAAAATGGACTCTACACTTGATCACTCAGAAAATATCCTAAGTTTGCATGATAATAAGAACCAAGTTTCTGGTTGTCCCCCTAGTTTTGGGTCCCTTGGTAGGTTAGTAATTATTTGACGAGCACTTTCATGGTCAGAAATTTCTCGACCTCAAGGGATGTTTCTCATCCTTAGGGTGTTGTATTATATCTCTCCTTTTAAATAAATTCTGCTAAACTAGCCAGAAGAAAAATAATACAAAGTCAGGGTTGATTGGAGGAAAAATTATCCAAAAGAAAAGTACCATGCTTCTGATATTTCTAATTAAATCTCTCTGCCGGTATTCTCTATTACAATATAAAATATAAACAGATTTTTCCAGCTACTTATTCCCATCAATAGCAATAATCACCGTCACCACCAATCACCATCAGTGCCTTATCTCAAATATGGGGCAACACTAATCCTGTTCTTTTCTCACTACTAACTTCCCAGTTGTCAGAAAGACAGAAATAATCGCATTGCATATTGTTTTTCATCACAAAGTTAGAATAAAATATTCAAGAAAAACTATAGGCATCAGGTATTCAACAGTTTAGGCCGAGCAGCAGTGAGAAATTGCAACAGGATTTCCTGTAACGTATAACACACATGAGAAACAAAACCAGAGAATACAAAGTATACCTGAATTCTAAGAGCTACACCCTGGAGTTGTGATTTAAGCTTATAGAATTTTTCCACCTGATGTCGTGTTCGGATAAGATCTTTTGCCATTACTTTCACAGCTCCCTGGAAAAAACACACCAATGTCAGATTATGTTTTGAGTCAGATGGCCATGGAGCTTGTCCCATTTATCATTATACGGATATTCTGTCAAATAAATAATTTTAAATAACAGGCACTCTCTGCAAATAGTAACAAAAAGACTGCCCATTGCAGATAGTAACATTTTATACATAATGAAGAAACAAAAGAAAACACCTCAATGGAAGTGCAGAACAACAAACAGATGCTATGCACACGAGCTTAGACATCACAGTGCAAATCAACATGGCCACATAAAATGGCAAGTAATAATGCATGAAATGTTTTTACCAACATTGGATCATATATATCAGTTGCAAATTGCAACATAAAATGGCAAGTAATAATGCATGAAATGTTTTTACCAACATTGCATCATATGTATCAGTTGCAAATTGCAATCAATTTTTAGCACTTTCGGGAAATATGCTAAGCTTCTCAAAGTTCCTTATAATAAAAAGCATGACAATAAATCTTGCTGGAACTGCTACCTAACGGCTACTACGTAAAGGTTTTGGTAATACTTGAACCGATACGAGCAACGTTACATTACATAGTGACCAATACCGCGATACGTAACGTTTGATGCTCTATCACATACCATGAATTTTAGAAACCCATTCCAACTCACTTCTTCTGATTTAAAAAAAAATAAAAAATTTCATTCTCTCTTTGAAGTCAAATATGACCATCCCACCTCATTTTTAGATTAAAAAAAAACTAGATCTACCTTACGGAATGACTTTGAATCTTCAAAACCCACTATTTTGATAATATTAGTTTGAGGTTTTTTCTAATTGAATAAGTTTTTTGTTTCTTTTTTTTAATCAATATTTGTTAGTTAATGCATATTAGTACGTTTAGAACATAGAATCATGGACTTCAAATGATATCAATGAATATATAATGATTTGGATTATGCATTTTCATTTGTTTTATCTCCTTACAAGTTAATTAAACTGGATAAATTAGTAATTTTAATGTGTATATACATTTAATGCCATTGATTTTGTTTGTTTATAGAATTAAATATTCCCCTTAATTTTACAATTTTGAATTAAATATGCTAATCTTTTACGGTTTCGGCCATAAAGGCTAAAAGTGTTACGTAACGGCATTATGTAAAGGTTTTGGTTAGACCCATTATGTAAATTGAAACCGTTATTTAAAATATTTATAAGAAGGCAAAATATGTGTAGTAGTTCTCCTTGATCAGCTTACAGTCCTTTTATATGATATGGGTGATTTACCGATGTTATTTGGAAAACAGAGTGGGATTATAGAAACATCCATGCAGAAAAAAGCCCATTCTTTCTCTTCTTTCTTTCCTAACAAAATAATGAAAAAAAAATATATACATCCATATCAATGTAAATAATCTCACAGCTCTTACCTAACTTCGTAACTTTTTGTTTTGAACAAGCTATGCAGAAATCATGAAAATGATGGAAAGAATGAAATTGCAAACAAGTCCTACTAGAGATAATTATTGAATTAGTCATCTTTTCAGTCCAAAAAGTGCACAATATGTTAGTCCTAATTGCAAGTCAGAGTATATCTTAGTTGGTAAAGTCCCTTGGCGTCGTACCAGGGACCTAGGATCGAATTCCAGCTATGTTTCTCTGGTAGGGGTCTGCCTAATCCCAGCTTGCCTTCCCAAGAAAAAAAAAGTCAGTATATCTTGTGTTGTATAACCCGTGTCCTTGTTACGGGGCATGAGAGACAATTTGAAGAGAAAGTGAACCCTAACTGAGAATTAAGTAGTGGAAAGAATCCTTGTATAGTAGCTCCCTGGGGAAGTTCTAGTACATGTCCGAACTCCTAAAGTCCATGACTGCCCAGTGAAAGAAGAGCATGCTCCTAGAACATATGTATTTATATCAGTCTATAGACTAGTAAGAGAGAATTAACAGCTGTGCACATTGCTTATTATTGGCAGAATATAAGCATCCTACTAATGGGATGGGAATGCCTTTTGCACAAACATCACCGCCTAGTGCTTAGAGATGGCAACCCAGAGAGAAGATATAGACAATCCTGAATGGCCAAAAGAACTGTTACAGAGTGGAGCACGGACACTTGTATATCAAGTCATACTTTAATAGAGCTTTTGAAATGACAGCCAGTACCAAATCAGCTTGCTGCTATAATAAGCAACTAATATGGTCAACTATCCAAATGATAATTGACCAGCAGTTTAATACAAGAGAGTTAACTTATGCAACAATCAACCTGTACAAAGCAATTTCATTTGATAAAGTGTTGCTTCCGCATCTAATATACACTGGTGCTGTAGATGTGACTGAATTGTTTTATTATTTTGAAATGTTTCAATCCTCCAAATGGAGGACTAAGATTTTGTTATGGTATGCAATATAGGTTTAGGCAGCACAAGCAACTAAATTTCCTTCAATGCTTCATCCCTAAGCAACAGTCTCAAGTCAAAACTGCAGCAACCAACTTTTCCACCGAACTTTATATGAAAAAATACATTGGTACCAATTTGTTCATGCCCCATTTCTTCCAATTTTATTTTCAACCAAATGAATTTACTTTTCAACCAAATGAATTTACAAGGACCAGTGCCCCCAGACTCGGCTTCAGCTACAGAGCAAAGAACAAAGTCTTTTCTTTTTTGCCTTTCCAATAAACCTAAATTTCAGCCTATGAGTGTAATACTGTCCACATGTTTTTAGACATGCTTTGACGTATTTGAAAACTTAATAGACAACAACCATATGAGTTTGTTGCCTGCTATCACATGAATAGTCTTGATGACCCAACGACAATGCATTGCCTTAGGTTCTGCAATAAAACATCTAATTTCTTCTTATTAGAAATCAATCCATCTAGGAACCCAAAGAAAGTTGACATCCATTTAGCTTGCTAGGTCAAGCGCGGAGTTTTGATCTAGAAATTTCCTCCTCAAATGACTTTTGATATATCTGAGTGCTCGATAGTCGATACACAATTTTTTAATATGGATCATCTTCTGTTGCCAGTTGTGGCTTGAAATGGTTTTCCACCACGATAAAGCAGGAATTAGGAAACCAAAGAAAGTTGACATCCATGTAGCTCGCTAGGTCAAGCGCGGAGTTTTGATCTAGAAATTTCCTCCTCAAATGACTTTTGATATATCTGAGTACTCGATACACATTTTTAATATGGATCCTTGTCTGTTGCCGGTTGTGGCTTGAAATGGGTTTTCCACAACAATAAAGCAGGAATCAAGGCTAGTAATAATCAACTATATGGGATCTCTTACAAGCAATCGGTAACTGATAGGTCCATCAGGATTATTCTTCATCATTTATTTGTCAGAAAACACCATACTGTTTATTCCATATATAATCGGATCTATGATTAAAATATTACAGTTATTAAAAAAAAAAGAATATTCTAGTTCATGTATGAGTCTATGTGGAGAAGGAAAAGAGCAAAAAACAAACCCAGACATGCAATGAAAATCATACATTGAGGCTTTCATGAGAAAAGGTGGAACCATGATGCAAAAGTATTAGAGTTGGCCAAAAACTTCAATTTCATTCCTCATAAGATGTCAAGTGTAATGACTGTGCAAGAACTATGATAAAAAAAGGTCCTACAAGTATCAATTCAATGATCATCCAACACCTTAATTGACGACTTGTTGCACAATAAATTCACCAATCCTCAAAAAGAAAATCTCAGACATAATAGGAATGGAGATCAAAAGAAATAAAGAAATACTTCCGCCATGTCAAAGTGCAAAGAGAGATCAGCTGCATAAGTTAAAATTCTTGCATGAAGATAAGTTGTATCACAGAGAAGCCATGGAAATAACTACACTTAATCCAACAAACCAAACAGTGTGTAGTCTAAAATAATAGCATACCATCTGCCCTTGCTTGGCACTTTTCTTTATCTCCAAAATTAGCTTCTTCTCTTGTGCTTGTAGACCTTGTCTCTCCCTTTCTATTTCTCTAATAGATTTGTCTATCATTCTCTTGTTTTCCCGCAGAAGCTCTGCACCGAATAGCAATAAAAATTCAGATGATAAATTATGGCTTTTATACATGACAGTGGTGTTAAAGGTGCAAGCCTGGTTGACTAGGTCTGGTGAGCATCCAGGCACCTAGGAGAGAACCTGAAAGCGAGGCGGCCGGGTGCCTAAGCTAATCGGGCAAGGTTAGAGCAAGAGTTTCCAGGCCGTCGCAAATGATGTATATCACTTTAGCTTATTTGTGACAGTGAGGTAAATTCCTGATCTTTTATCTTGTAGCGTGATTTTGATTCGTTATTGTTTTAGTACATTATTTCATGAATCATGATTGTTATGTCTTAGAGCAACATGTGAAAGTGAGTTATGGCATATACTCTAGTAATGAATTTGATCTTACTATTCAAGATTTTCACTCATATGAAACACCCACATGTATGTCTAACAGTTTATCTTAGTTATTTGTTTATACACAATAAAATTTTATCAGTCAATGACTGCTTGGTGAGGCTGTTGGATATTGAGATTGGGTGACTATAATCCCTCAATCGTACGGCTATGGTTGATGGACAAAATCCTCAAGTGAATATCCTCATACATATTCACACTCATGCACATCACATCACCGCATATTTATGATCATGAATTTAAATGTATTATATGGTATCTATCTCATTTTAATTTTGATGCATTCATATGCATAGGATTATGATTGATATTGTGAGATATGGAGCGTCGGATCACCTCTAAGCCAGATTGGGTATCTTGGCAAAGGGTGACCATTGGATCTTAGTCAAAGGCCCAACAGCTAGTTTGATCAAGACATTAAGACTTCAAAGAGTCGTTAAAGCCGTTACTTGATCTAAGGGAGACATGGTAAATGTGGTTGAATCTGGACCATTGATCCAGATTCTAATGATATGATTTATGGAATGATTTATGAGAGAATTAATGGAGAGTCTAACAACTCATTTCTTTGATGAGTTATAAAGCCCATTTGTGAAGGAGGAAAAATATCATCAAGAGAGAACCATTCCATTCTCATGAAATAGAGAATATTGTCTCTAAAGAGAAACTGTCATTCTAGTGAATCATTCTAGTGAAGCTTGAAGTTTGATCAAGTGTAAACCACACACCCATTGTTGTTAGAAATCCCATATGGGGAGAAAACCTGTTTCTACTTAGATCATATCCTGAAAGGCTACATCTCATTTTATCTATTAAATCCAACAGGGTTTATCTTTCTGTTGCGATCTCGCATCCCAACATTGGTATCAGAGCAAGGTTTCACTATAATAACTTAAGCCGAGAAACATTGTATCAAGGCTCACTTTTCTTAGGAAGGAAACTTCTCCACGTTTCTTACTTTCCTGTGTACTCATTTTGGAGAAATCTTGTCCAACAAGTTAACGCCTCTTTTGGAAAAGTAAGCCTCCATCAAAACTTTCTTCTCCAACAAAATATCAGAGAAGACATATCAAACGATTCCATCTTCTCTGGCTACAACTGGCGATCTCAGTACCAACAGTGATCTCGAAGAGACCATGGATCCCAGGTCAACCGGTGATCTTAGTTGGAACAGTGATCTTAGTCCAACTGGTGTGGACATCATCTTCTCATCCATTTTTTGTGCAACGATTACATAATCCTTCTGAAATGCAAACTGATTTTTTCATCTATTAAGAGTGAGATTGCCTTTTCTCTCTTATGCGGCAATCGGTTGTTAGACCGGCGGCTTGTCTTGCGAATTTGGAGAGACGATCGGATTGATTGAAAAGCTTTCGAGATTTTTTAGATTATTTCCAATTCGACTAAATCAGGTGAACACATTTCAATTATTATTTTTTCATATCAAATATTAAAAAGAAACAAATTCTTATAATTCAGTAAAGGGATTAATTTTTAGCATAATATATTATCCCTGAAGAATCTTGAAACTCAGAAGTTTTGGTTCTACATATTGTTAAAAATCTGTGTTGGCATATGATAATCTGAAATTATTGAGTATATTTTTTGAGAATCTAAGGCTTATTTATTATAATATTCTGTAATTTTAGAATTTACAGAAATCCTTAATTTAAAGGCACTTAATTAGATTCTGAAAATTATAGTGATACTATATTTTGATCCTCTGAAATATATTAGTTGATATTCCGAAAATTTTAGTATATAAAATTGTGGTTGTTTCTGGGAACCTTTGAATTCAGAATAGTATTCTGACTTTGCATGAAATACAAATTTTAAATACTCTGAAAAATCAGCATATAGATAATCAGTTTAGGTTGAAATACATTTTGAATATTATTGAGATAATTATTGTGAACATTTGATAAGATCACTGCGACACCATAAATATAATCTACTTTTTCTTAGAATATAAATTAGAGAAATTCATATGCACAAAATATCATTTTTGGAATTTGATATATATTGTAAATGATGCTAATGTTTGATTAAAAATTAAAAGATTGCAAAACATAGCACTTCAAATCTTATAGAGCATATTTAGACACTGTTTATTTAAAAATCAGATTTAGTGAAAATCAGAAAATATTATTAAATCTGTTTGTATACAGTAATTGTTTTACTAATTATTTTTCTAGAATATTATGACATCTAGAGCAGTAAGTTCAGAATTATATAAAACTAAAAAGCTTAATGGCAGTAATTATTCAACCTGAAAAAGGAGAATAAGACACATATTATATCAAGATAAAGTGGAGTATGTAATTAATACTCCTTATCCTGATGAACCCCCTCTAAGGGCAGGAGAAGCTGCAAGAAATGTATATGAAAAATTTATAGAGAATGATAAATTGACAAGATCCATAATGTTCACATTCATGGATCCAGATCTTGAAATAATATTTGAAGAACATGAAACAACTAAAGAAATGTTCGATGCTATTAAACTTGCCTATGGTAGTGCATCTGAAACATATATTCAATTATTAATAGAACTGTTTAATACTTCTATGATGAAAGAAGGTGAAAATATAACTGAACATGTTAATAAAATGATAGTAATAGCTAAAGAATTAGCTACTGTGGGAAATCCCATACCAGATAAAATGTAAGTTTTTGAAATTACTATAACTAAAATACAAAAGGTGAGAAAGTCTTCTAGTTATTTAAAAGATCATTATACAATGATAAGTGAAAAAATACCAGATGATTCTATATAATTTTGATTATTATATATATACTTGGATTAGTGGGAGTCATTACATAATAATATCTCTTTATATAGATGACATATTAATGACTCGAAAGGATTTAAATAGAATCATGAAAATTCAAGAATGGTTGAAAAACAAATTTGAAATGAAAGATATGGTAAAGAAAATATTGTTTTAGGAATTAAAATTTCCAAAGATAGAACATGTAGAAAATTTAGTCTATAGTACACTTGATTAATAAATGTCTTGGTAATCCTGAATTAGTACACTTGGATAGCTGCAAAATGTGTATTGAAATATATATATTCAAAATATATTAACCGTGAGTTAATTTTTTCATTAATATGATTTGGAAGGTGTGGGATTATGCAATGCAGATTTTGCAGGAGATCCTGATGATAGAAAATTCACATCAGGATATGTAATCTTGATCGATGGTGCGACCATTACTTGGTCAAGTAAAAGATAAGAATGTGTTGCTAGACATACTATGGAAGCGGAATACATCGCTTGCAGTGCTACAGCAAATGAAGCTGTATGGATATAAATATTCTTAAATGACTTAGAATTGATAAATGTATTCACATATATTGTGATAATGAGGCCGCGATAAAACCATTAAAATTGGGAAAATCGGTCAAAGAGGTCAAACTAAAGATTTAGAAGGCATGTAGCCTCTATGTGTTTGATATAGAAACATCTCGGGCTTATAGCCAAGTGGGAGATGTTGGATATTGAAATCGGATGGCTATAATCCCTTGATCGTACGGCTATGGTTGATGGAAAAAATCCTCAAGTGAATCTCCTCATACATATTCACACTCATGCACATCACATCACTGCATATGTATGATCATGATTTTAAATGTATTATATGGTATCTATCTTATTTTAATCTTGATGCATTCATATGCATATGATCATGATTGATATTGTGAGATATGGAGCGTCGGATCACCTTGAAGCCAGATTGGGTATCTTGGCAAAGGGTGACTATTGGATCTTAGTCAAAGGCCCAACAACTAGTTTGACCAAGACATTAAGACTCTAAAGAGTCGTTAAAGCCGTTACTTGATATAAGGGAGACATGGTAAATGTGGTTGAATCTGGACCATTGATCCAGATTCTAATGACATGATTTATGGGAGAATTAATGGAGAGTCTAACGACTCTTTTCTTTGACGAGTTATGAATCCCCTCTGTGAAGGAGGAAAAATATCATCAAGAGAGAACCATTCCATTCTCATGAAATAGAGAATATTGTCTCTAAAGAGAAACTGTCATTCTAGTAAAGCTTGAGGTTTGATCAAGTGGAAATCACACACTCATTGTTGTTAGAAATCCCATATGAGGAGAAAACTTGTTTCTACTTAGATCATATCCTAAAAGGCTATTGCTCTACCTCTACATTTCATTTTATCTATTAAATCCAACGGGGTTGATCTTTCTGCTGTGATCTCGCATCCCAACAGAGGCACTAAAGGGGGATCTACCACCTAATCTCACCCTTGCATCCCAACAACCTTAATTGCACCAGATAGCTTATTCCAAAACCTATAAGGCCTATTTGGGGATTTAGGGTAGTACTACCACTAACACAATCTCAACTTACATACCAAATTCACTTCAAATGATCGATTGAGGGCGAGATTGATGCTAATCTATCATGAACCAAACATGATAAATTAACAAAATTTTCCTTTACTTTGTTTCTTCTCTTTTCTCCCATTTTGCTTTTCTTCAATTACTAAAATTGATCAGTGAAAGTGCATATTCAAAAGAAAACAATATAAACCCTAATTATCTGAGGCATAATCATGTCCTCTGTCTCTAATCATGATTAAAATTTCTCTCTTACAACTAGAACATCAAAATTGAGTTCTTTTGTATTTAATTCGAAGAAATAACCTTGAATTCAGTAAAAAATAAAATAAATTACTCAAATTCACACCCAAAAAATTCTGAAAATTAGATTTCTAAAAGGATTCAGAACGAGACAAAGCCTTAATTCACCCAAATAAAAATATGAAAACAATAGATATATATGTACCTGCGGGAGTCTTTCTCTTGCCAAAGAGGAAACTCATCTCGCCGGAATTCTAAATCCACCGGAATCCGATGAAAATACCTGATCGTAGAATTTCTCTCTCTCTCTCTCTAATGGTTGTTGCTTCGATCGTCGGGCTTTCTTTTTTATTTTTATTTGTTTATTTACGCGGTATCGCGGTCGTGGTTTGGGAATAAGGAATAAACCCGGATAGAGCCAATCCGGAGGACGGGAAGAAGCCGTGCTTCCATGCTGGTGGGCCCAATAATCAGACGGATGAGATCTTTTATTTCAAGTTGACCAAAGAAGCGGATAACTTTATAAAGTCGGGCTTGGACTTTGAATGTCAAGCCCAAATTGGGCCTTTCGATAGCTGACAAGTCCAACTTGAGCTTTGGGCTTACCAAATGCCCATCTGGATGTATAGTTTTCAATTTGGTAAGTTTGGGCCGGCCTATGGACTTCAAAAAAGTAGATTTGGTAATTTTGGGCATAAATATACACTACGACTCTCTGTGTTCAAACACAGACATATCATACAAGGGTGAGATTGAGATTGAGATTGAGATTTGAGATTCACCCTCGCCAGCCAAGGGTTGGAAAAGAGAGGGAGGAGTAAGGTTGCACGCGCACCAGCTTGGTCGGGTAGGCTTTTAAAGCCAAGTTTATAAGTCCATAGGCCCGTAAATGTGATAGATGTTAAAGGGATGAACTGGATTGAGGTCTTGTCAGATCGTCAGGATAAGACTAAAGCCTGTCTTTTTATGTGCCTGATATAAGCTTCAAAATTTGGTTAAGGCCCAGCAGATATTCATCTGGTGTAATAGTTTGGGCTCACCTTATGCTGATTCCAGCCCTTCTCAAATTATTGGGAACCGATATAAAATTTATTTAATGGGTCCAGGGATGGAGAACAAGGCATGGCCCATGGACTAGGCAGGTGGAACATTCATTTAGCAGTCTGGGCCCATCAAAATTCTTATCAGATTAGACTTCGACATTTCAATAAGGAGCAATGCTACGTCTACTTTCAGGTTGTCCACTATCCCATATTTTTATACAAGAAGACAAAATAGTATGACATTTTTTTGTGGGTTCCATCACATTTATTTTATCTTTTTTGTTCCGGAGAGTGGGAGAGTGGACTACCAGAAAGTGGATGTAGCATTGCTCTTTCATAAGCTTTATTTCGCTCAACCTGCATTAGAGTATGTGGGCTTGTAAATATAGAAAGGGCTGGGGCTATAACCCAGTTGTTACCTTGTCACGTATGAAACTGATGATTATGATAAACTTCATGTGTAACATGATTGTTGGAATTTGCCTAGAATTTTACTTCTATTATCAAGTTTTTTTGTTAGAATTAGAATTTATGAAATTTTTGATTACTTTAGTATTTGATTTATGTTTATAATTATGCCGAGGTGCTAGCTTATTAAGTATGAGCTGTTGATATGTGAATTTTAGGGTTTTCAAGGAGAACGGGTTTGCTCTTATGAAAAACCCTAGTTTAATTTGGCTATTGGGAAGTAGAGCGTGCTCACGATTTTGCTTCAGTCTATATACCTTAAAGGATTCGGTATTCCGGCAATATCGTTCAAGTAAAATGTGATTAGTTTTGGAATGTGTTATGTATTTCGAGATTTTCTAAACACATTCCGTTTATGATTTATTTGTGAGAAAAAACAAGAATTTTTACCGTGTGAGAGCTTTTAGAGTTATATTCTTGATTACTCTTATCTTTTGTAATCATCTTCACGATATTAAAGATTTCGGATCGATTTTTTTAATCATGAAAGTAGCCCTATAATAGGTGAACCACTTATATCCTATCTTGTACTTTAATTTTATTTATCATATTATCTTGAAACCCCAAAATCATGTTGTTTCCACACAACAATGATCACATGTATATCGTTGTTGTACATGTAAAAAATGGTAGTAAAAATCTGCAAATATAGCGTTTAGTTCTGCCAGGCCCAAGTATATTTTGAATAGACTCACATTACCCATTTATAATCAAGTAATTCCTTTTCTTTCTTTTTTGTCTTTTCCCCTCTTTTTTGTGGAAGTCGTTCAAGCCCACTAGGCATCTATATAGGCATTTTTGAGGTGCATAACGATTCTGCTTCCGCCAATGAATCATTGCAAGCCAAAAACATGAAGTAATTGAAACCAGCTGAATATCTAATTTATACAGACAAGCAACAGTAACCAAACACCTACTGAAAGTGCTTTGAAGCCCAAATTTGTGAACCATATGGGTGATTGAGACTTTCACCTAAACCATGACAGTGCAAGCCATAGCGACATGTGACCCAGGGTGGGTTTCCGGTGCTTTTCAATCTCAGCCAACCCTAACTCCAACCACTGAGTAGAAGCTCCATTCTGGAGTGCACGTTTTCTCTATTAATGGTGATGACCAGCTTGATTTGAATGGGGTCCTTATCACCAGTTATCCAAGTCCAATGAGGTACCCTCAGGGGTGTAGCCTAGTGGTTGAAGGACGAATCGAAAACCCGGAGATCTTGAGATCAAATCTGGGCCCCCCTTAATATCGGATGTATGAGTTAAGGGTTTTCCTATAGATCACGTGAGACTAGTATCAGTTTGGGCCAGGATACCCACATTTACCAAAATAAGAAAAAAAAGTCCAATGAGGCTACATGTGCTGGGTTTGAATGGGGTCCTCATCACCAGTGATCCAAGTCCAATGAGGCTACATGTGCTGGCTAGTCGCCGGCAGGAATGACCCAAAGCTAACATCGTAGAAAAATACTATAAACGACGAAGAGTTAATATAATGCCAGGTTGCCAGAATGAACTTTATTTCATTCTCATGGCAACATAGAGTCAATCCCTATTAGTGTCTTAGAATAAATTCCAATGTAGCTATTTGATTCGCACGATCTTTTTTTTACTTTTTTGGTATCTTAAATACGGTTTGGCCGCAACCTCTGTTAGTGGTGTTAGTATTTGTTCATTGGTTAGTGATTAGCTGTGACTTGAGCCAAAGATATTTCAACTGTCACATTACAATCGAATTCCTGTAGGAGAATTCACACACTGTCATTGACACAAGAGACGTGTTAAATTTTTTTTCCTTTTTTGCTTCCGATATCTTTTATCTATGCTTGTATGGCTAGTGGTTAGCGTGGGGATTGAAGCTTTTGCAAACTCACACCGGGGATTGGATCCCCAAACCTCCCTCAACAGAGGCCACACCCCACCACTACACAATAGGCGGGGTGTGAGACATGTGTTCACTTATAGCATGATTGCAACCTTAGTAACCCAAACCTCCTAACTTGCTATCCGCTCCCGCTCTCAAACCTCGCTTTCACCTCGAGAGCTCGATTTCAATTTTTTTAAACCTCGCTCTCATCTCGCTCTCACCTAAAGGTATGGTTTTTGTGTAAAGTTTTATTTTTATCCTAATTTTTCAAGTGAAATGAAGTGCATTTTGTCTTTTTTTTTTTGTAGGGTACAAGATTCATATAAGATTTGTTAATTATTAGTGATCTTATAATTGAATTTAGAATGATACATTTAATAATTCAATAGTCATCTTGTTTGTTGTGATAAAAATTTTGAATTATGAATAATTTATCAATTTTCTTTTAGAGTTTAAAAAACTAAAAAAGATATATTTACATCAAGTAATTTTCAAGAACATCAATATATAGTTTATGTATATATATACCGGCGCTCTCAACCCTATCCTAAATTGAAATTTTATGCTCTCACTCTCGCTCCCGCTCCCGCTCTAGCTCTACGCTCTACGCTCTGGTTACTTAGATTGCAACAACTCTTTTAGAACTCTTAAGACCATTTATTATTGTAGCCCTAGATATGTTTTTGCAAAATTAATAATATTTGTAAGAATAAGAATGGCATTAATAATAGTAATAAAGAAACGTATTAACATGAAAAAAAAAAAAAAAGTAAGGTCAACTTGCTTTCCGACCACCAAATCAAAATGACAGCACATGACATAATACACTTTTCAACATCTTGAGTCGATGCCATAGGTTAAAAGAGAAATAATAATTAGAGGTAACCTCCTACATAAGTATTTTTTATGCTTAATTTACTGCCTCGTATTAGACTATGTCGTCTAATGTGGAGTTCTCATTGGTCAATGCTTCCTTTTTACCACACATTAACTGTAGTTAAGATTCATTCACTCCTAGAAAAAAAGAAATAAAATAACTTTTATTTTCCTAGCTTAACCATAGTTAAAGGAGTGTTAAAAGGGACACATAGGCATGACATTACTACACAGTCTACTGTGTGGTTTTTTTTCCTCACGTGGTCGAGTAGAAGGTTGTATTCCGTTACAAAGCTGACCTTGCGGTCTGATTAATCAGTACTTAGAAAAAAAAAATATATCTAATATTAGATTCTGACCAATGAATGGTTTTGGCACGTAGATAGTGTAACGGATAAAATTCGTAAAATCAACTTAGCGTTGGAGAACGAGCTCGTTTTTGTTGTTTTGTTCACGAAAGTGACACGTGGACACGAGTTGGGGTCACGTGCTTAAAATAGGGGGGGTCACACGTTGTCTGATGCACAACGATCCCGTTGTGCGCATTACGACGTCTTTGTTCTCTTGCAGAACAACGTTTCCGTTGTGGCTTTGACAACATGCTCGTTGTCTAAAGCACAACGTGACCGTTGTACTCTTGACAACGTCTTTGTCGTTACATGAACAACGAGTCCGTTGTCTCACCGACAACGATGTCGTGCTGTGTTTTAAGGCATCTACACCGTAACCGAGCTCGAGTCAACAACGAGGCCGACTCGTAAGAGGAAGTGATCGGGAGGCGATCCATGATTCTGACAGGCGTGCCGAAAACATTGTTGCGTGCCGAAAGCACTGTCTTGGCATTTAATGCTGGTCACTTTTACGTACTGTCCGATCCCGTCCGATTAGACGCTTAGGAGGCTCTCGCGTGTGATGCAACCGGCGGCAGATATGACTTGACATATTTGGCAATGAGTGCAAAACACGTGGTATGGACACCTATGGCCATCCATGGTCATCGATGGCCATACCAGCCTTACCCTATAAATACCCCGTGATTTTTAGTGCAAAAGGACACGTTTAATCACGTTTTAATCACTTTAACACACGTTTTGGCCATACTTCAGAGCATACGTGTCCAGAGCTTCTCAGAGCTTTGCGTAGTTTTCAGTGCCTCTTTCAGTGTTTACTATTCATCATCTTCTACATCTACTGACTTTAGCATCGGAGTACAGGTCAGGGTGTCACACCCTCCACTCCAACCTTCTACCGGTAAACCAGAGTGTGGGAGGAGCTGTTGCTGACGCGTGTCCTTGCCGGTATTTTCCCCTCACAAAATTGGCGCCGTCTGTGGGAAATAATAAACGAACCCCCCTTTGCTCTTTGAGATCATGGCTGATCAGTCATCAGTGTTCGAGCGTGAGGATCAAACCCCTTAGGCCACTCTTTTTGTACCATCTGTCGTGCACATTCCTGGAATCAGTCCTTCGTCTGGGCGACCAGAGAGGACCGTGCCTCCTCCTGTCGAACTTTCTGTTTCTGATCGTATTTTGGCGATGTTGCAAAAGCAGCAGTCTGCTCTGGACCAGCTCACCAGGCAGCAGCAGTTGATGCAGGAGAGGCTGGAGGCATTCGAGCATAGCAGGCTCGAGGTGGATGAGGTGCCACTGCAGAGGCCTTCCTTGAGACGTCAGTTTGACTTCTCTTCTTCCCCTTCTGCCCCGGAGAACCGTGAAACCAGGTTTGTGCTTCATCCTACTGAGGGGGATGTAAGGCAGTCTCAGGTTCGGGCAGGCAGAGCATCCCTTCAGATCGTGTGGATTTTCGAGAAGGGGCAGGGTGAGAAGAATTGAGAGGGGTTACCGGAGGTGCAGACGCCCAGAAGACTTGGGTGACTGCCAAGGAGGTGGAAGCTTTGATCGGTGCTCGTGTTAAGAGCATGAAGGGAGGGATTCCTGACCACTTTGCTCAGTCAGCAAAGGATAACGTTGAGAACTCTCCTTTCATGGACGCCATCAACCAGTCATATACTTCTTCCAAGTTCATAACTCCGATCTTCCCCATGTACACTGGAAAGACGGACCCGGAGGAGCATTTATTTGATTTCAAACACGCGATGGCTGTTCGCAATCCGGATGATGACCTGTATTGCAAAGCTTTCCCCAACAGCCTGTCTGGGCAGCATCGAAGTGGTTTCGGAACTTGCCTCCTGGTTCCATCAGTAATTTCTCAGAGCTCAGGTCAGCTTTTATTGATCGTTTCATCATCAATAAAAAGAAGAAAGCGGGTGCAGATACTCTCTTCTCTTTGAGGATGAAGCCGGCCGAATCCTTGACGGACTTCATTTCGCGTTTCACCGATGAAGTCCACAACATCGATAAGGTCAATGAAGCGAGCTGTATCGCTGCTTTCAAGAATGCTATCCCCAGGCATTCCGAGCTCTATAAGTCCTTGGCTCTTGACTATCCTGTCAAGATGGACGAGTTGCTGGTTCGTGCCACCAAGTACGGAAGGTACGAGGAGGACGTATCCGTTGTGCCGGTGCCAAAGCCCAGGACGAGAGTGGTGGATGTCGTGGAGAGGACACACCGATCATCGAAGAGGAAGGAGAAGAAGCAGAGGTACGAGTCTTCATCATCTGAGGACTCGCCACCAAGGAAGCAGAAGGAGAGAGTAGTTTATGTGACCCAGCTGGATCAGCCGGATCGGCGCCCGCTGGAAAGAAATTTTAATCAGCAGCAGAGTAGGACGGAGAGACGTCCTAATGATCAACATCAGGCGAGGCAGCAGTATCAGCCAGGCCAGGTGCAGCCTCAAGTGCAGCACGAGAGAGGCGTGCAGCCTAGTGAGCGGCGATCTTTTGCAGATCAAACACAGCGCATCAATTTCACAGTCAGTCCGGCGACCATCATGAGGTCGATGGAGGATCAGCCATACTTCGAGTGGCCGGCGAGGGCTGTGCAGGATATTACATCGGGACCACGGGTGCATGAGTACTGTCACTATCATAAGTGTCGTGGTCATCTCACCAACCGATGTTGTATTCTGAGGGAGTACCTGGAGAGGCTTGTTCAGGAGGGGTACTTGGGAGAGTATCTTGCTTCTGACAACGGCGGCATGGAGCGTGCCAGGGAGCCGGTGTCCCAATCTCGTGGAGGAGAACCTGCCAATAACCCAAGTACCAGTGGAGGAGTTTCCTTGGGCACGATCAATGTCATTTGCCGCGTGCAAGCGCCAGAAACTGATGTGGAGAGGAACTTCAGGGCGAAGTCCAGGAAGCTGTCTCACGATGCTGCAGTGTGTCAGGTGCAAGTGCCTAACAGAAGCGTTGAGCAGACACTTACCTTCACTGATCGTGATCTGGCAGCAGTGATCCGACCTCACTATGATGCTCTTGTTCTCACCATGAGGATAGGAGATTTCGACATCATGAGAGTGCTCGTGGACTCCGGGAGTGGAGCGGACATCTTGTATCTTCATGCTTTCACCCAGATGAAGCTGGATCCTTCCGTTCTCATCCCTGCTCAGACTCCGCTGTTCGGATTTGATGGCAGTTCGATGAAGCCTGTAGGCGACGTTGTCTTACCCGTTGTGGCTGGACCCGTTGTCCTTCAGACCAGGTTCTCCGTCCTGGATGCGCCATCACCGTACAATGCCATCTTGGGTCGTTGGTGGACCCATGAGATGAAGGCCGTCCCGTCCTCGTACTACCAAGTGTTGAAGTATCCAACGCAGGACGGGCCTCGAGAGATCAAGGGTGATCAGTTGGCATCGCAGAAGTGCGATTTTCCTGCTTCGGTTGTGCCTTCGTAGCAATTACAGGTCGTTCCCATTGTGGAAGAGAGCTCGGAAGCATCGTTGTGCAGACCTTCCGTTGAGCCCACGAAAGCTGTCAATTTGGGGACGGAAGAAGAGCCAAAGATGTTGCAGGTCGGGACGAGCTTGACAACGGAGGAAGAGCTCGAGTTGCTGAGTTTCCTTAGGCAGAATCTTGATGTCTTTGCATGGTCTCACAAAGACATGATTGGCATCGATCCGAGTGTTATCTGTCATCACCTCAATGTTGATCCTGCTATCCCTCCAGTGAAGCAGAAACCTCGGAGGCTTGCTCCAGCTTATCATGATGCAGTGAACGAGGAGATTGACAAGCTGATGTCAATAAGGCCTGTCCCAAGGACTTTTTTCCCATGCCAAGGATAGACAGGCTCATCAACGCCACTGCTGGCCACGAGATGTTGTCCTTCATGGATGGTTATTCAGGCTATAACCAGATCCTCCTGGCGGAAGCAGATCGAGAGAAGACCACCTTCATAACGGAGCGGGGCTTGTTTTGTTATTGAGTGATGCCTTTTGGCTTAAGAATGCAGGTGCCACCTATCAACGTCTGATGAATCTCATGTTCGGGTCACTTCTTGGCAAGACGGTTGAAGTTTACATCGATGATATCGTTGTGAAGAGTCGAGTAAGAGGTACTCTGGTGACGGACCTTGCTAAGCCTTTCTCTGTTCTGCGATCTTTCAATCTGAAGATCAACCCAGAGAAGTGCACCTTCGGAGTTACCTCAGAAAAATTTTTGGGTTATCTTGTGAGTCAGCTGGGGATTGAGGCAAATCCAGCTCAGATCCATGTTTTGCTAGACATGCCAGAGCCTAAGTCTAAGAAGGAGATCCAGAAGCTGACAGGCCGGATTGCTGCACTCAATTGGTTTATCTCCAAGTCATCAGATCGTTGCAAACCTCTTTTCGAGTTGCTGAGAAAGGACTCCATTTTTGTGTGGACTCCAGAGTGCTCTCAAACTTTCCTTGCCTTGAAGGAATATTTGGGCTCAGCTCCTATTCTTTCGGTGCCCGAACCAGGTGAAATTTTATATCTTTATATGTCTGTTTCAGAGCAAGCCCTTGGTTCCGTCCTGGTCAGGAGTTGTGATGGCGTGGAGAAACCTGTCTATTTCATCAGCAAAACCTTTCTCAAGGCGGAGTGTAATTATAGCAAGCTCGAGAAGGTGTGTCTAGCTCTTGTCTTTTCTGCGGAGAAGCTTCGTCCTTACTTTCATGCTCATTCTATCGTTGTCATCACAACATATCATTTGAAAGTCGTGCTGGGACGACCCGAGCTGGCGGGGAGGATGTCGAAGTGGGCTGTGGCTCTGAGTGAGTTCGATATTCAGTATCGGGCTAGGAGTTCAGAAAAGGGGCAAGCAATGACAGGTTTTCTTTCTGATTTTCCTGTGGAGGAGGAAGCAGAGGAGGTGGTTGTTGATCTTCGGGAGCTTCCAATTGAAGTTGACAACGGAGATATCGTTGTGGATGGAGCCGAGTCATCAGAGTGTAGCGGTTGGCTAGTGTACGTGAACGGATCTTCTAATTTCAGTGGTTCAAGACTGGGTGTTGTGCTTATAAGTCCGGAGAACGTCAAAGTACAGAAGATGTCGCGTCTTGGGTTCACTGCCTCCAACAACGAAGCTGAGTACGAAGCCTTACTCCTTGGGTTGGAGAGTGCTCGAGAGCTGCAGATCTCCATGTTGAGAGTGTTTTGTGATTCACAGCTCGTGGTGAATCAGGTGAATAGTGTTTATGACTGCAAGGATGACCGGATGAAGCAGTATGCTACTCTCGTTCGTTCACTGTGTGAAGCATTCACCGTTGTGGAGATCAGGCATACCCGGAGAGATGAGAACAGGCATGCTAACACTTTGGCGTATCTAGCTTCCATGGTGCAGGCTGACGAGTCTAAGGCTATTCTGATGGAGTTCCAAGAGTATCCTTCAATAACTCTTCAAGCACAGCGAGAAGTATTTTTTGTCAATCCAGTTCCGAGCTGGATGACAGGGCTGGTGGCTTATCTGAAGGACGGAGTTCTTCCTATCAGTGTGAAGGAGTCGAGGCGCATTCAGTTCAAGGCATCTCGTTATACCTTGGTGCAAGAAGAGTTGTTCAGGAAATCTTTTGGTGGGCCTTTGTTGAAGTGTGTTCATCCTGCCGATGTGGAGAGAATATTTGCTGAGCTGCATGAAGGTATATGTGGTATTCATTCAGGCGGGAGAACCATTGCCCATCGAGCTCTGGGGCAAGGTTACTTTTGGCCTTACATGCAGGCTGATGCTCAGAAGTATGTGAAGAAGTGCAGCCAGTGCCAGCGGTTTGCTCGTTTGATTCATGCTCCGGCTCAAGAGCTCAGCACTGTATCTCAGCCTTGGCCATTTACACGCTGGGGACTTGATATTGTGGGACCTTTCCCTAGGGCTCCAGGGAATCTGATCTTCCTTCTAGTGGCGACTGACTACTTCTCTCGTTGGATTGAAGCTGTTCCCCTTGCACGTATCAGAGAACAAGAGGTGAAGAAGTTCTTGTGGGAGCATATCATCTGCAGATTTGGCATACCGCAGTCCATCGTTACTGACAACGGGAAGTAGTTCTCAGGACGTTTGATTGCCGACTTTTGCAGCGAGTTGAAGATCAAGCATGTTTTCTCTTCCCCATATTATCCTCAGGGGAATGGATTGGCCGAGGCAGCCAATAAGAATATTCTCAATGCCTTGAAGAGAAGACTGGAAGATTCGAAGGGGAAGTGGACCACCGAGCTGCACAACGTTTTGTGGGGGTACAGAACAACTCCGAGGAGTCCTACCAATGAAACTCCCTTCTCTCTAGCGTATGGCATGGAAGCTGTCATTCCTACTGAGATCAGTTTACCTATAGTGCGTTCTTGGCACAACAAGAAGAAGGATGGAGAGAAAGATCAGAACACAGAGCTTATGACTATTCATCTCGATCTGCTAGAAGAGAAGCGAGAAGATGCCAGCATTCAGATGAGGAGGTATCAGCAACAATTGAGGAAAGCCTACAACAAGAAAGTACAACGGAGAGTGCTGCAGGTTGGTGATCTCGTTCTCTGAAGAGTGTTCCAGAGCACGAGAGAGCTTAACAGTGGCAAGTTGGGACCTAACTGGGAAGGGCCTTATATCGTGGAGCGATTGGGAAGTCTTGAAGTCTGTTACTTGAAAGACTTACAAGGTAACCTCATCTCAAAATCCTGGAACATTATGAATCTGAGGCAATTCTTTCAATAGAATCTGTGATATGCTACTACATGCATCGTTGTGCTTACAAGTTTTCAGTGATTTTACATAATCGTAGTGCTCATACTTCAACATGTGACTTGCAATATTATGTGTCTGCTCGTTGTCTACACTGTGCTTTGTCTGGTTCATCAGTGTAATATTGTGAATGTTTTGCAAGTAATTCAAATAAAATTTCGACTGAACAACGTACTCATAACGAACATGAGTGGCTTATATAAGGATGTCATCTGAGCAAATCCTGTGGCTTATCCTAATGACATCCTTTGAGCATGTGCTTCGAAACTGAGTTACATTGTGTTCGTCATATGAATTTTATTTGTCAAATTGCATTCACAGTGAACTACGCGAATGATGTATCTGGATTAGTGCTTGCTCGTAGTGATCGCTCGTAGTGCTTTGCTCATAGTGATCGCTCGTAGTGCTTTGCTCGTAGTGCTTTGCTCGAAGTGCTTGCTCGTTGTGCTTTGCTCGTAGTGTTCTACTCGTAGTGCTCTATTCATAGTACTTTAATCGTAGTGCTCTACTCGCAGTGTTCTGTTCGTAGTGCTTTGATCGAAATAATTTGTGTAACACTTATGATTTTCACTCTGATACATATATTCACATAGTAAAGTGTCATATTCACATCAATGCTGTGAATCGTGAAATTAACTCAACCACTTGTGTTGTGTTGTTTGTGCATACGATGTGCTACGTTACGAGGTGGAAAGAGACACGTACATAAGAAAGTAAGCGATCCATTCATGAAGAAGGCCCATTTCTGGGTAATTACAGTAGCAGGAGAAAGAAAAGAGTTTACATCATTCAAAAAGAGAAACAGAGATATGAAGAGAAGCAGCAGATCAGAGGAGCAACAGGTCAGACAAGTTCAAGATCAGCATCTATCGTCGTTGCAGCAAGGGCAGAAGTAGAGGCTTCAGCAGTTGGGGTTTTCACTGGAGTAGCTTCATCGGCAGCAACAGGAACTTCAGGAGCAGCTGGCTCGGAGTATGGCTCAGCAGGGAGGGATGCAGGACCTTCGAGAGAGTGAGGTTGCTCGACGCCTTGGACCTCGGCCTCGTCGTCTAGCTCGATCACGTTGTAAGCACCCTATTTTTGCACCCCCTATCCCTCTTCCCGCTTCTTCGAATGCTTCAAGGTTTACCCAAGGCCCAAGCCCATTTGACCAAACTTGTACCCAAACAACTCAATCAAGCCCAATTACTTAATTCTATTACCCAAGCCCAAGTAGTCAAGCCTAATTACCCAATTGTCCTAGCTAAAGCTCATTTGTTTTAGTGAAAGCCTAATTACCATAGCTCAAGCCCAATTGTCATAGCTAAAGTCCAATAACCATAATCCATGACCCATCTACTAACAACCCATGATCCATAAGATCTAGTCCACATATCCACATTCATTCAACCCATGTCCAAAACCCATAAACCCAAGCCCACTTTCCTACAAAAGACCTTTTATTTTTTCTTCAAACCCCAAATAGTCCCATTTTTGTGTTTACACACCTTTTTGACCACCCAATCATCTCTCACCAAGTACACACCTTTTTTACTAACCAATCACCTCCCATACTCCCTTACACCTCTTACAACTCATTCTTACACCTCTTACAAAATAATTAATTCTCTTACACTCCTTTTGACCACCCAATCACTTCTCATCAAGTACATACCTTTTTGATTACCCAATCACCAACCACATCAATTTTGACCAACCAATTACCTCCCTTCTTCTCACCCAACCCTCTATTAATCACCAAATTGCCACAACCCCTTGAAACCTCTATAATACAAGACCCTCACAAGCCATTTCTTCCACCTCCAAATCGCAAGTGGAAACCCTAGCTCTTCCTCCTCTCACCCATTTTATTTCTTTTTAGCCTTGAAGAAAGTTAGAAGAAGCCAAGGTTTAGAGTGTGTAGAGAATTCTAGGAGTAAAAGCCTAGAATTCTTCACTAACTCTCTTCCTTTGTGGACTCTAAAAACTCATCACCTCTTGGAGCATTGGAGAAGTAGTCTTGGAGGAGTAGGCACTCTTCCTTTTATTCTTTATCTTCTTCTTTAGTTCATATCTTTTTTTTATATTTGTAGTCCTCTTCTAGAATAATTTGGGAAGACCTTTCTTTTCTCAAGTTTAGTTAGGTCTCTCTACACCAATCTAATGGTGTAGAGGGACCCCACCTCAAAAGAAAGGAGATGTTTTTTTCTCTCGTGTAAATATTTCTTTCTTTCATATGTACCCACTAGTGTGGATATGGGTAGGCCCATAGAGAGTGGAAGCTAAAGCTATACCTCTCTTTTTTATTTTGTTTCTTCATTTTGATTCTAGTCCTTCTTCTAGAATCATTTGGGAAACTCATCATCACTCTAATTTTCATAATTGAATCTCATTACATCGTTCATAATGGTGTAAAGAGACTACATTAGAGAGGAGATGATGAGTTTTCATTTTCTTCACTTATCACTTTTTCATTTCTTTCTTTTTTCTTCATGTTCTATTTTGAATGGATAAATGATGACTTAAGGACCTAGGGACTTAAAGAGGACTTTATCCAAAATATCTCATATCAAAGACAATGGTATTTGATTTATTATCAACACCAATCCAACAAAATAGGTGTTGGCAATAGACCATTTACTATTCACAATGCACACCCCTCTTTATGTCCTAAAAACAATCTTTTAGCTTAACTTTTCCTTAGTCTTTCTCTTAAATTAAATTTGACTTTAGTTAAGTTTGCCAAAATCTCACCTATATGAAAATCCAAAAAAAAAAGAACATGATAAAATCTCAAAATACCAAAAACATTACAAAATCTCAAAATACCAAAAAAATCTAAAAATACCAAAAGACCAAAAACATGCTTGCTAGATCTTGGTTAGCCTACTCAACCATGGTTAACACCCTTCTAACCACGGTTAGACCTAGAACTTGCACTTGACCAACCCGGTCAACTAAACCCTAGCCCCTAGGCTAGACCATTGACCACCTTATGCACACACACACGCACCCTTAACCTTGGCACGGGCTCATGTGCCAGAACTACGCTCGGTCTGATCTCACCCCAATGTGAGTACGTAGGCAACCCAACCCGGGTTCGACCCTAACCCATCTAGCTTTCTTTCTTTCCTGGATTAGCATTTGATTAAACATTTAGACATTTTAATTAATATTGAGATTAAATTTATGGAGTAGGTAACCATTGCAAAATGGGAGTCTTGGGGTGCCTAACACCTTCCCCAGGACTTAATCGAACCGCTTACCCTAACTCTAATAGACCATTTGCCTTATCCAAATCAATCCGGGACCTATCCCTAAGAATGAATAGGTGGCGACTCTTAGTCAAACCATAAATGTGAAAGTGGGTAGAAAAATCCATGCTCACACACGTCTTTGCTCTGAAGCCCGGAGAACATGGTGGCGACCTCTTCGTTGTCTTCTTTCAGACAGCCTTGTTGGCGGAGCGATTCGAGTAGCTCTTTCTCGGTCTCTACCCGATCCTCATCCAAGAGCGTGTCCAGCTGGGACTGATAGTGTTGTTGCAGTCTCAGGGTCACGGACCTCTCGATGGTCTCTTGAGCTTTCTTGGCCTCCTCGAGCTCCTCCGCCAGCGCTGTCCTGGCTGCCTCAGTTTCCTCCAACTGTCTGCCCAAATCTTGGGAGATGTGCTCCAGTTCGCTGATGCGTAGAACAGCGTCCTCTACCTCCTGTTTGGCCTTCTTCTCGGCCTCCCTTGCTGATCGTGTCTCAGCCTCAGCTTTTTCTTGTGCCTTGGTGGCAGTATTCAACTTCACCTCAGCACGAACAGCGTCAACTTTGGCTTGAGACAGATCAAAGTCTGCCTTGAGTCTCTCTTCGACGAGAGTCTGCTCCAGCGTCTCAGTCCTGCCTTTTCAGTAGTTGATCCCGTCTCGGAGGTAATTGTAGCTATATTGGCTACGATCACAGAGTTCTTGCACGAGCACGTTCATCTGCAAACAAGTGTCCGGGCGTTAGCACAACGAGGAGTAAAATTTCAGCAGTAGAGTAAGAGGAAGAAGTGAGAAACTTACTGTCGCTACAGACTGGCAGGCGGCGTAGGACAGATCGGACAGATGGAGTTTACCGACCTCAGCGATGTCCCGGGGCAACCTCATCACATGAGTCAGAGCTCGGGCGGTCTTCTCTGAACTCTGCACCGACTCGTTCACAGTCGGTATCCCGAACCGAGAGAAGTCGGGCGACCAGTCCAGAACGAACGACGGTAGCATACGAGCTGGAAGACTCGTTGTGCCAGCTTCCGTTACGGCCAGGGCAACGACAGCGGAACTCGTGCTGGCTGGGGCAGTTGCAGCTCGAGAGGGGCCAGGCCCCGAGCTGGCTTCGGGCACCGCCGTTGTCACCTCTGCTCCTGGACTTGTTGCAGGAACGGCAGAGGTGGAAGGGGGAGCAGCAATGCCTGCGTTCTCTTTCTCCAGGCGTTTGTCCGCCTTTGCTTTTTTTCTGGCCTCATACTCGGCCTGGGTTGGCATCTTTCTCTTCGGGTCAGCAGTCGCTGTACCCTTGGAAGGAGGGTTCTTCTTCTTCTTCAGCAGTGGTGGCGGTGGTGGCAGCTGAACCACAGGGCGAGTAGACCTTGGCTTCCTGCTTAGCGGAGGTGGATCTGTGCCGGCCATGTCTTCTTCTTCTTCTTCGGCTGGGTTAATTGCTGGTGAAGGCGCAGAAGTAGAAGCACCTGGGTGCTGTTGCTGTTGTTGTGGTTGTTGTTGAGCAGTTACAGCGGGAGTGCTAAAGGCGACCCGCGTGTCAGGCTCCAGTGGTTTCCAGCGGATGTATTCCCTACCTCGAGCACGTTGGATACCGGTAAGGAGGCCTTCTTCTTCTGGGGCCAACTTCTTGTATGAGATCTTCTTTGCGTCAACTGCACATAGAAAAGCAGAATGAGTACAACGAGAGTTAACACGACGGGAGCACACAACGTACAACGAGAGCAGAGTCAGGACAATGGTGCACAACGGACAACGAACGACTATAGGGGTATACCTGCTTCCGCTCGGAAGACGTTGGGGACCGTGGAATTTTCGGCCTTCCAGTCGCCAGAGACAACGAAAGGGATGACTTTCCACCTTCTTTCTCTATCGAGAATGCATGAGACGAGCTCTGGATATCGAGGTTTCTTGTTCCACGAGTAGTAGGAGAACAAACCATCATCATTGCCTCGGCATCTGACAGCATGACAGAAGTGGAATAGATGCCTAGCCTCTATTGGGTAACCGTCCTTGATGAATTTGATCATCATGGACATGTATTTGTGGAAGCTCGGATGCATTTGTCCCGGTGCGAGTTGTAGGGTGGACAGAACTTCATCCAGGACGGGATGGAGAGGGAAGCGGAGGCCAGCCTCAAGTTGGGAGAGGTAGACGACGGTACAGGCAAAACGCCTATCTATGATAGCGTCATCTCGCTTGAAGTGGAGATTGACGTTGGAAGGGAAGTCGAAACGTTCCCTGTAGTGGTTCAGATGTGCCAACTGGTGCTGGCGCAGAGCTGAGGATTTTTCGATGTAGGCACCATGAGGTGCGCTACCTGTGCAACTGGCCTCATCATCAGTAGGGCCTCTAACTTCCTCTAACCTAGCGGGTTCTACGGGAATGATGGCAGCCATAGTGATTGGAAGAAACAGTAAAAAGGGACAAGAACAGTGAATAGAGCAACGGAGTGTACACGGAGCAGAATTACTCCAAGAACCAGAGAAGAGAGAAAGGGAGAAATAGTAAGAAATAATAAGAGAAAGGGGGAAGAGCGTACCGAACAGAAGACGACTGAGAGACTGTTGAGAGCTTGAGGAAGATGAACTTTCGGTTGAGGAAGAAATTCGGCAAAGTAGCAGTGCTTGAAGGAACAGGGTGAAAGAGAAGGAGTATACGATGAGGATTTTATAAGAGTCTCAGATTTGCGAAACTACATCACTACCCTCCATCAGAGCCGTACACCTGTGTCAAAGGGGAGAAGAGCAGTGGCAAGATCGTCTTTTCGCCAAAAGAGAGTAACCGTCAAAGTTATTAAAGCGTTTTGAAATTCAAATCGGCGATAATGACAGCCTGTCCACATTAAAGAGACGTGACGGTTCGCACGCGTAACCAGCTGGCGTGAACGGTCGACCTTTTCAGCGAGCGTTTAAAGCACGCAACGTTTCATCTTCCGGAGTAGTGCCAGGTATGATCTTTTTGTCCGTTTATGACGCTTCGAACTACGTTCGAAGCATCATAAAGGGGCAAATTGTAACGGATAAAATTCGTAAAATCAACTTAGCGTTGGAGAAAGAGCTCGTTTTTGTTGTTTTGTTCACGAAAGTGACACGTGGACACGAGTTGGGGTCACGTGCTTAAAATAGGGGGGTCACACGTTGTCTGATGCACAACGATCCCGTTGTGCGCATTACGACGTATTTGTTCTCTTGCAGAACAACGTTTCCGTTGTGGCTTTGACAACGTGCTCGTTGTCTAAAGCACAACGTGACAGTTGTACTCTTGACAACGTCTTTGTCGTTACATGAACAACGAGTCCGTTGTCTCACCGACAACGATGTCGTGCTGTGTTTTAAGGCATCTACACCGTAACCGAGCTCGAGTCAACAACGAGGCCGACTCGTAAGAGGAAGTGATCGGGAGGCGATCCATGATTCTGACAGGCGTGCCGAAAACATTGTTGCGTGCCGAAAGCACTGTCTTGGCATTTAATGCTGGTCACTTCTGCGTACTGTCCGATCCCATCCGATTAGACGCTTAGGAGGCTCTCGCGTGTGATGCAACCGGCGGCAGATATGACTTGACATATTTGGCAATGAGTGCAAAACACGTGGTATGGACACCTATGGCCATCCATGGTCATCGATGGCCATACCAGCCTTACCCTATAAATACCCCGTGATTTTTAGTGCAAAATGACACGTTTAATCACGTTTTAATCACTTTAACACACGTTTTGGCCATACTTCAGAGCATACGTGTCCAGAGCTTCTCAGAGCTTTGCGTAGCTTTCAGTGTTTACTATTCATCATCTTCTACATCTACTGACTTTAGCATCGGAGTACAGGTCAGGGTGTCACACCTTCCACTCCAACCTTCTACCGATAAACCAGAGCGTGGGAGAAGGTGTTACTGACGCGTGTCCTTGCCGGTATTTTTCCCTCACAGACAGATAGCAACTGAGGTAGCAGTCAAAAAGCCACCAAGTGATAGTGAGCAAGCACTACGCTTCTTCACTTAGTCAGTAGTCACCAAACACGATCGATCTTCATTTGGAAAGAAATATTCCTCTCCCACTATTGCTTCTCCCATCAACGTCCACGAAATTGAAGATTCGAAAAGTTCCCTCCCCAAAAAGATAATAGAGCCACTTATCTAAAAAAAAAAAAAATGATAATAGAGACACTCAGTCACCATGAGTTGTAGTGGGTCTGTTAACAGCATTAGTAGAATATTACTTTATTAAGTATATCGGATAGTTTCTTTAATATTTGTACGTGTCAACTAATTTAGTTGGTAAAGTCTCTTGTCATCGTACCTAAGACCTAGGATTGAATCCCACCTACATCAGGATTAGGGGGTTTATATGAAGGGATGGTTACCCTTCATTGTGTAGCCCATAGGTCTATGTAGCTTCTAATGAACCAAAAAAAAAAAATTCATGTATACCATATATTGTACACCACTTAGTGCCATCCCCCTCGTTGTGACATCATCTTCATCGTATCACTACCTCAATCACAACCGCAATCACAACTCTTGCTATAGCCTATAGAGGACATCCTCCTCCTCCTCCGTAATCTTGGACCATGGAACTGTTGTACAAATTGTTTTCTATTCAACTTGTTACGACATTAGCACTGCTGGTTCAACTCTACTACGCAGCCAGTCGTCTGTACAATTTTTTTGGAGTTTTACTAAATAGATTAGGTTTTGTTTCACGTTAGGTTTCTACCGAGCATATAATATAATATAATATTTCATTTAGGGTTCTCTATTCTACAAAAAAAACTAAATTATTTGAGAGGCTAGGAGAGATTAATCTCTTAACTTTGAAGTAGTAAACAAGGTGACCTTAGCCCATATCGAGTAAATCACATAAATCTTGTGTGCTTTTTTCGTAATTGCACGTTATTTTCACCACAACAACTACTTGGTTAAAAAGAATACCCGAAGGCTCAGGATCCTCTCTAGTTCAAACCAGGGAGACTCTCTGCGGTTTGGACCCCTAGAGGTCGCCACGTGTCTGCTTTGACACCCCTTAACCATGGGTAAGGTTCACCCATCCATCTTTGGTTTTTTTTTTTAAAAATATTGATTCTTTTTTTAAAATTAAAAACTTTTTTTAATATTAAAAAAACTCTAAAAACAGTTTTTTTTAAATTTAAAAATAATAATTAATATAAAAAAAAACCAAGGATGGGTGGTTGAACTCTAGGGGTGGGTGAACCTTACCCATGGTTAAGGGGTGTCAAAGGAGACACGTGGTGACCTCTAGGGGTTCAAACCGGAGAGAGTCTCCACGGTTTGAACTCGAGAGGATCCTGAGCCATACCCGAAACATTAGATGACAAAATACTCATATTGTTAACAAGCATCAAAATTGTGAATTAGAGAATTCTCTAATCTCTTTGTTGTCACGAACTCAACAATCTCTCTTAAACCCTAGGAGAATACGAGACACCTTTTGCACAACACCAGCTAGTTTGAGACGCGTGAGATGCATATGACCAATTGAGGAGTGACAGGTGTGAGGACCGGGGAGGAAAAATTCAGTTGATTTGTCATTTTTGTTAACCAATATCATTGGGAAGTGTCACAAACACTCACAACCATTGAAACTTCAGTCCTTTGATGTACAAATTTTCAAAGTGAGGAAGAAAAGGAGGTGAGAACCAAAAAAAAAAATGTTTATGATTATATATCACCATCTCTCCCTTTCTCTTTCTAGGAGAAAAGAAAAGCTGTTAAAAGTTCCATGAGCACACCTCTTCGGGATCGCCAAACACCCCTTCTTTCTCTTTTACTCTGATCTGAAACCTTTCTTTAACTAAAGCTGCTGCCTTGTCTCCCCCACAATAGGGATGGCAACGGGAAATGATTCGGAGACCGTCTTAGGCCGAGACCACTGAGCCCATGCTGTTGAGAATGGGATTTCAGGTGGGGCCTACCATGTAAAAGTGTGCCCCACCTGAAATCTTGTGTTGTTGTACACAAGATTCGGTCGTCTCAACCCTAAGACAGTCTCAGAAGCAAAGTCCTATGATGTAATAATAAAAAGATGAACAGTCCACAGTAACAGCTATACCTATATAGCTCTGAATCCATCCATTGACGACAGGGCTTGGGTTAGGCAGGCTTTTAATTCGTTTGATAAAATGTCCGGGATGGTGTGTGTTTTGACGTAAACTGAAACAAATCAAAACAACAGAGATCGCTGTCTCTCGCGGGAACTAACCTTTGAATCTATAAAGAAAAAACAAGAAAAAGTATCTAAGGAAATTAAATTTTTTTGTTTATTAAAAATTGAAAATTTTTATTAGACAATAACTTAAAGATAATACTTCTGAGACTGTCTTAGGACCAAGACCTCGCCCCTGAGCACGGGATTTCAGGTGGGGCCCACCATATGAAGATGGCCCCACCTGAAGTCTCGTGTAATCCCGTGTTCAGGAACGAGGTCTCGGTGGTCTCTACCCTAAGATGGTCTTAGTAGCTAGGGATGCACACAATTTGGTTTGGATCGGTTCCGAAAATTTTTGGGACCGAACCGATGAACTTCGATTCTAATAAAACCAACCCAGAACCGAACCATAGAGCCTTGGTTTGGAAAAAACCTAACTCAGGACCAAACCGTAAAGACTCGGTTCTATCCACAGGTTTATAATATGCTCTTAATGTCGATAAATCCAATAGTTCACATTCTCAACGTACTAAAACCAAAACTAAAATCTCATCGATGAACAAAAATAATCACCAATTAAAACAGATTAAATTGGAACAAAGAGAGGAAGGTGGAGGCGGAAGAGATATTGGGGTTTGGTTCAATAAAATAAAAAAATTATTGGACCCAGAACCGGTTCGGTTTGGTTCTCATACGGTTTTTGGTTCTTGGCTCCACATTTGGTTATTAGTTCGGTTCGGTTCGCGGTTTCACATTCGGTTCTAAATTCGATTCGGTTCGGTTTCAAATTGGAACAAACCAGGACCAAACCGCAGAAAATCGGTTTTAGTAAAATAGGACACAGAACTGGACCATGCCTTTAAAAAAACCAAACCAAACAAGACCATGGTAGTCGGTTCGGTCCGGTTCACGGTTCTACTCATACTCATATGCACTCCTATCAATAGCAAAGTCCAAACTTAAATATATCAAAAACCCTAATTCATCCGAAATAATAAAAATTACTAAAAAAAACTCACTCCAATTTTAATATAACTTTAATTTATCAAATTAAAATTAAGTTCTTCCGAAAGAAACTGAACTCTAAAAGACAAAAAATATGTTAAATAGAAAGTTATTAAAAATAAAAATATACTAAAAAAAAATCTGAGATTTAACCAAAACAACATTTTTCTAACCTAAAAAAAGTAATGTACTACCTAGCAATTGCCACGTTAAATAGTTACGTGACGATGTGGGGATCACAATTTATGACCATTTGAAGTTGACGCTGCTAGATGTCCTCTTTATCTTACTGATCAAAAATTGCTGGCAACCTGTTTTTAGATCATATTCTTCACGAACCCGACTCAATCCAACAATAAAGCAAGATATGTCAGACTTGTGACTCCCATCCCCACATTCACACTTTCTTCTTCAAATAGGAATTAGTTAATGTACGTGACTGGGCATGAACCTTTTTTTAGGGCAACCACGAAGGAGGCCAGGTCAAGCCGACAATCGGCCAATTTGTGGTCCATGGCTCGACCCTTATCAGAGGTGGTCCTACTAGGATTAGCCGCATGAACCAGATCCAATCCTGGTATGTGCCAGAATCGTTTGCATGGTTGGTAACGGACAAGCCCTCCTAATGATTTAGGGTTTTTTTTAAAGTAATTTTGGTTGTGTAGAAGTGGGGCTGAGCCACTTTTTTTTTTGGCTTGCCGTTAGAGTTAAGTTTGGTCACCTAAAAAGTAAAGAAAATGAGGGTTATAACGTGATCTTAACACATGCTTCTAGTGTATCACCGTTGGGACATTTAAAGGAGTGTCTTTTTCTCTTGGCTGCTACTTGGGGTAGAAATTGGGCCGCACATGGGTCGGGTTTGGGTTTGACTTTTGGTGATTTTTAAATAATCTCAACCCAAAGCCCGACACATTTACAAAGGCTCTTAACCTCAAATTGGGCCCGATGTGCATCCCTACGTGGAAATTTCTAACCCAGGGAATGGATTTTCACAATCCGATTATAATGGGTCGGGTTTAGGTTGGCTTCCATGTTCCAGCTATAGTTTTCTCAATCATTTATAATTAGATCGGGTTTTTGGTTGACCTTCCGGACTCAACGGGTTATAATGCCTAATTAACTTATTAAAAGTTATGTATGGTAAGGTTTAATTTAAATAGTGTTATATTTTAAATGATGAACAATATGTTTATTTACTTATTTTAAATGGATTAGGTAGACAGGTTTGGCAACATCAATCTATTAATTTTCAATTTGTTACCTTTTTTTATTTTTACCTAATCTAGTGTATCCAAAAGGTTAGTGAATATTAGGTAGGGCCCTCCATTTCATAGGTAAAAGCCCCACCATGTGATTGAGGAATTGAGGGTTGCAATAGTAAGTAATGCCTAAATAGGCCACGTAAGAAAATTACTTTTTTTTGGATGATAACTTCCAATTTGAATATCCTCCTATGATTGGCTACACGTAAGAAAATTACAAAGATTAGAACTTTTTATGTATGGATTAAACTTATTACAAGGTGGTAAAACTGGCGGAGCTGGGTAAGAGACATCGCTGGCGAGTAAATCATCGCACCTACGGTCCAACCAATTAGGAGAGAGTCAATAGATTCAACTTGTGCACAAATGACATTATTGTGGGTCTTTTTAATTGGATTAACCTAACAGTTAATCTATCAAGTACTTTTGGGATGGTAAAAATCATTATGGTAATAGTTAAGATAAAATGCATTAATCACGTGTTTTGCTCACCCATTCGAGTTAAATTTTGTCGCGAAAAAAAGATGGTGAGTGCTAAGATAGTGAGACTATCGACCCTAAGAAACAAACCCTAGGGACGATTGAGACAGAAAACTTTGCCCGCACATTTAGTAGGTAAGATTGGTTAAGATGGGGTCATTTGGATTTCGTTTTGTTTTTACTAATCTTTGTTGGATATTAAAATAAACTAAGACTACTTTAACCTTTTAATAGACTAATCTGGTTTGCAATTTGTTGGCGATCATCTATCTAAGAGAAAAGAAAGAAAAATGGAAATATACATTCAAGCAAACTCCACTTGAAATTAGTTGGAGCTTCACTTTTATTTTCCTTTATCAAAACCTTGTTCGGTCAAGGGTTTCGATCTCGACTCTACCAATCAGACCTTGCCAAGTTAGCAATTTGCTCTTTCAAGTTCATTCGCTGAGAGTTTAAGAAGTTCATAGGAATTTGAATTCACTAAAGTTTCCGGGGTTTTTTTTTTTTGGGTAGAGTTTGCGATTGTCCTAATTAAATTCTCAACTAGCGAACATGCCCTTTAATAATCACGTAGTCGAGTCAATGGAGTTCATCTTCCACTAAACCAACGATGGGTTGGGCTATGGCCAAGACCACGTCTTAGGAAGCGGAGTTCTTGAGTTTGAGTCTCTCTCCTTGTTGGCCACCTTCAAGGATTTATCCTGGTTTTCTTGGTTGTATAGAATGAGGGGGTTTGCATGTCCCGGGGGAATTAGTCAGGTGCTCTAAGAGTCCCGGATACCCTTGTTACCAAAAAAAGAGTTTATCTTCCTCTTCCGGTGATAGCTAGCTTCAGTTGCAAAATTCTAGGCTCTCAACTTGATAGCAATAGATATAGCTATATTTTTTTTTTAATCTTGAGAATTAGTATAAATTAACCATCAATTCCAATCCTAAATTCCTTCAAAAATCTCAAATCAAATCTTAGGCAGCGCCAACACTCTCATGGATTGGTGGTCAAAGGCATGGCTCTTGGGGTTCCAAAACACCTTGTCCACCATCTGTGGAATAACGTATTAAACTACAAACAACAGAGTTTTAAATTAAAGAGAGATTTGCAAAAGAGCAAAGGATCCCAAATTCCCAATTAGCAGAGCTTCTTTTGACTGATGAAGTAAAATCTGGTTTTAGAGAGGAGAGATATCATCTTCACTGGCTGACTCTGACGCCAGTCACGCTCTATATTCAAGCGAGTGTGTGGGCCCGGAGATAAAGAAAGCACTTTCTCTATTCTCAATTCAATTCTCATGGAGATTGAGAAGAGAAGAACATCTCCCTTGCTTTGCTTTACCTCCTCCTCTTCACTTCTTCACTTTTTCCTCATTTAACGTGTGAACGCCAGATCTCGAATCTTCATTTCTTCCTCTTTACTTTCTCTTTTTCCTCGATCTCTTCTCACTCTCTGGTTTCTGAATTCTCATCCAGATCTTCCTTGTTTGTTTGTTCTTAACGATTCAAAAAAAGCAAATAGAGAATGCATAGAGGAAATTGAAAATAAACTTTTATTTATTTATTTATTCTCTGATGTAAACCTCAAACCAGTAATTAAATAAATACAAAGAAAAGATGATAATTTTTTAAAAATATATTCAAACTACAGAATCAAGCCATTAGCGATGGCGCGATTTGTATCGAGATGAGTAGTTTCGTAAACTGGTAACTCTTCTCGATACCTTTCAATCCCAATTGCAGCAAGATTATCGAGTTCGAAGAGATCTGAGCTTGAATAGCTTGCAGCATCATCATCGTCGTCGTGAAGATCTCTCTTCTTTTGATAACTTTTCAGAAGATCTCGAGCAGATTCTTCGACTCGCCGATTTCTCTCCATGAGATGGAATTTGAGTTCTTCGTTAAGCGATGGAGATTCAGAAATTTTTCTAACAGTTTTTACCGCCATTAGACTCGGTTGTTCTTCGTAGAGGCATTTATGTCCGCAAGGACGAGAGTACTCATCTACAATCACGCTAACTGGACAGAATCTTACAGTCCTCTTTGTTCCATTACTCAAGTTTCCCCTCGAAGAAGAGGTTTTGCTTAAACAAGATCTTGAAAATGTTGAAGCTGAAGAACATGTTGAAGCCTGCGTCGATGTCGATTTCGATTTTGATTTTGATTTTGAATTCCTCTCTGTGTTTGTATTGTCGCAGCTTACGATCGAAGAAGACGAGATCTTTGCTTTCTTTGCATTTCCTGTAGTGAAAAGAGAATTGAGAAAGCTGGTTAGTCGACCTCCTGGAGAGATCGGCTGCTTCGTCTTCTTCAGATCTTCGTAGAACTTTAAGGCTTTGGATTTGGTTTTGATGAAACCATCTTCATGCTTGGGAATCTGCTGTGGAACATAATTTCTGTGATGCTCGTGGTGTAGAGGCTTCTCTGATCGAACCCAGGCGCTAGTTCGAATCGGTTTTGGTCTCTGAGCAGAGAAACCATTAACAGAATCTGTCTCGGAGGAAGAAAAGCCTCCGCAGCTTGATTCTGAAGAACTAGAAGTAGAATTCAAGAGCATGGAATTACCGTAATTTTGAACTTTTCTATCAAAATCCGGCACCGACTTTTTCCGGACGACCACCTTCTCGCTTACCTTCTTTTCCATCCATTTCTCGATCATACAGGCTCGCCGAACACCGCCCATCTCATCTTCTTCTTCTTTATTAGCACCAAAACTGCTTTGTTTCTTTCTCATGGTTTCTCTGTAGAGAACCAGTTCTGCTTCTCCTTCGCCTTCGTCGATGGAACGGTAAATCTTGTCGAGAAGAGTGGAAGAGAAAGATGGGTTTTTTCTCCCGTGTTGAAATCTATCTTCCCGTAGAGATTTACCCCACTTATTATCCATCTCTTTATAGAAGATTTGCAGAACAAGAGTGGAGAGAAGTAATAAACAGAAGGTTTTGATGTTTCTCTGGCTATCTTGTCTGCTACAAGAACGTCAAAAGCTGCAAGAGGTATTAATGGGAGAAACCCAGATCTCGTGAAGGAAGATAAAGAGGGTAGAAGCAGACATTTCTGGAACAGAGTCTGTGTTGTGTGGAAAATCTGAGTGGATGGGAATGAGAAGAAAACATAAGTAGACAGAGTAATCGATGATTGCTTGAAGACGCTCTCTCTTTTTGCTGGCTAGAGAGAGAGAGAGAGAAAGAGAGAGAGAGAGAGAGAAATGAAGGCCAAATGCCACGCCTTGAAGGGAGGAGAATGGAGAGAGAGCCTCTCTCTTCTATATAAGTCCTCATGCGCGTCCTTTGTAGTCGAGTGAGTCAAATTTGTCCACAAGTGGTCTTTCTAATGAGCCAAAGTTCAATTGCACTCAGGTCAACACGTGTCCATTACAACATTCCATCACAGTGATTAAGATTTTACTAAATCTTAGATTCAACAATCTATCGGTAGTTTGTGAAAATTTTAATTTTATATATATATATATATATATATAAACTATTGATGATAATGCTACTTGTAAAAATAATATTTTATCATAAATTATAATAAATAAATTTAAGAGATATTAAAAAAAAGTTAAGAATTTAAAAACAGAAATTTAACTCTAACTATGTACTACTAGGACTAAAGAACTACCCCCAATATCTTATTTTTGTATATGAATATATTAGTTTTTGTAATTCTTGTATTATAATTTATTAATAAATATTTTATTGAAATTATTTAAAAGAAAATAGAATAATTCGTTTAAGTTTCAGCCAACTCGAACTCAGCTCGGCCCAAATAAGTTCGACCTTGATCAAGCTTTGTTCAAGCCAAACTCAAGCTTTTAAAAAAAAAAATTTAATCCACTATTGTCAGAATCGGACCGGATTGGCTGGTCGAACTGGAAAAACTGGGAATCGGTCCCTTCATTGGTTCCTAAACCCTCCAAAATCAGACTCTTTTAAAGACCAATCATTTTCATTAAAACCAAAAGAACCGACTGGTTAAACTGAGAATTGATGGTCAAAACTGGTTAGAACTAATTGAGAACCGACTATAAAATGGTAAAAATGGAAAAAAAAAATTAATGAAAAAGGACACGGTCGAACCAGGAATCAGCAACTTAGCCAGTTTGATGACAGGTCCGGTTATGATAACATTGCCTAATCATAATACAGTTGGGCAACAATCGATTGACGCTTTACCAATAACTTGACATTTTCTCTCAGTTAGTTAGGTTATTGTGACTCCGTTAGGGGTCTTATCATTTATACTATCGACTAACCACACTTGTACTATTGCCTCACCACTGGCGAGCATATCACCCAATGTATATGTATAAATATAGTCCTGAGAAGAGGACCCTTGGTCCTCTTTTAAGCTGACCACAATGTCCCATGTCCCTTTTAACACCTCTTTAACTATGATTAAGTTTAAACCATGGCTAGATTGTTTAACCCTGAGAGATGAGTAAATCCTAACCACAGTTGATGGATGGTAAAAAGAGGCTGTGGACCAATGAGATCACGGGTCAGCTTCAAATCTGACCTGGGGTCCATTTCCCATATAAATATAGGGTAGAACATGGAGCGAGAGCACTTAAAAATTCAGTCACTGTTGTTTGTTGTGTTAATTAGACCTTTACAATGTTAAGGTGAGTACCTTAATATATGCATGCTAAATAAAATTAAGTTGAAAATATATTTCAAAATCGTCAAATTGAAGATTAGAAAAATATGGATTTCTAAAAGTTTTTTTTTTTTTTTTGGTTAAACTCAACACACCACAAGGCGATGCTAAGGCAAGATTTCTAGAAATATTTTGATCACGTAAGTTTTTTGTTACATGTCTCTCAAATGATCCATATTCACATCCAACGGCTAAAGTCGAAAACAACTTGCCACTCGTCTTTCTAAAGGAAGTGGTCACTGAAATTATCATCCCCATTGATTCATTTATGATGCACTTACATTCACATTGAATATTTGGACTATTGGCGCATCATTTAGCTGTACAATTTATATCTTTGACCATTAGCCATGTACTATTACAAGTACCATTGTGGAGCTTATTGACTATATTGGCCAAATATTTGTTTTTTGGGTTAACTATAAAAGATGAATTGTCAAGATCAATTTGAGCAATGGGATCTAATCCATGTTTAAAGAGGCAGAGAGATAGT
The DNA here is from genome assembly GCA_015143295.1 of Tetracentron sinense. NCBI lineage: Eukaryota > Viridiplantae > Streptophyta > Magnoliopsida > Trochodendrales > Trochodendraceae > Tetracentron > Tetracentron sinense. Next base: position 1,856,510 of record CM026569.1, read on the forward strand.
CGACGCCAGCACACACGAGTGATTCTTAGTGGAGACCTTTCTAAACAAAGATAACAGTCATCATTTATATTCTTCAATCTCATAAGCTAGCGTACTTTATTGTGCTAGAATGGCCCACCTGTGATTTGATCAAGACCGTTTGATTTGTGGGCAATCTCTTTGATCGGTCCACATCCATCTATTCAAGAGCATAATTAGAAATTTGAAATACAAAAAGTGTATTATTAGAGATGACCTTAGATCTTGGACAATTAAAGTAAAATTAATTAAAGACATCTCTCTCTCTCTACTCGAGAAAATCTTAGAGCTCAATGCATAAGCAACCCCACTTAATCTTTCTCCAATTTCGAGATACTATTTGAACCACTAATGAAGTTTAGTAGTGACTTTAGAGTGATTCAGTGTCTCTGCAGTGACAATCATTCCATGAACCCTCAGTATCTTGTTCGTCCATCACTTGGTTATAGTATGCTGGCCATGACACATGGCAAAAATCGGATTAATATCAGTTTTCTTAGTACCAATTAGATCATCATCAATAAAAATAGAGGACAATTTCGCGGACCATCACATCCTTACTTTTCATACATATCCTACATGTATTGCATGTTTCTCCTCCTTCAAGAACAGTACCTCTTGCCATAATTATGCCTTCTTAAATAATAAAATTATATATATATATATATATAATTTTTTCGTTGAGGGACAACTACTCTTTATTTCTAGCTATGTCTTATTAAATAAGATAATATAATTTTTTTTTTTTCAAAAATTCAGCCAGTTTCTAATTTGCACAATCCTTGTATAATAGGAGAGTGATTGAATGCGCTCAATAGAATGGGCATTGGACCATCCAATCGGGAATCCGAGAATCCAACGGTGTGAAAATTAATGGCGCTAGCCCATCATTTAATGCATAACTAACCATCATTTTGGCGCTGTTGAATTCTCGATCGGATGGTCTAGCTATCGATCACATGGGCTATGAGCACATTCAAGCACTTCTCATATAAATATTTAAGTAATTCTGGCATGTTAATACATTTCCCGGCCAAAATGATGATAAGAAGTTCTGTTAATATAAAGGGGAGAGAGTCCTTAGATTCTTGTCTCCCTTCAATTCTTGTCTCCCTTCACTTCCTTGGCCCTTGAGTTGACAGTCTTAGAGAGAGAAGGATACTCTTTCTCTGTTGTTAGTGGGTTTAATTAGATGCATTAATGATTGCACTCGTGGCTCCTTCTAGCTTTGAGAGACTATTTAGAAGTATCTAATCTAAAACAAAACAGAGAATATTCAGAAGTCTCTAAAACAAAACAGCTAGAGCTTGTTGGATTTGAATAAGGGATTATGTGTTAGAGAAAGAGATTCTCTTTACCGCTCCCTTACATGCACTCTTCTTTCTTCTTTTTACCGCTACATTCCCTTCAAAATTGAATAATTCTCCATTTTCTTTATGAGCAATAATCTGTTCCCTGCAAGGAGCGGACTATTGCTCATGGCCTCTCACAAAGCCCCTTTAACTTTATATTTTTTTTTTTCTAAAAACCAATGCTTTAATCCTAAGGGTGAGTAAATCTCAACCAAGGATATTAAAAATAGGGACAAGTAGTGAAGAAAGGGGGGGGAAGAGATGCCTCCTTCGCTCCACCAGCGAGGAAATGACTATTTTCCTTTCTTTAGATTGTACTCCCTACTATTTTAATTCTAACAACAATATTAACGGGATATTCCCATGTATCAAACAATGGTCTAAGTGAACATCATCGCCTTCACAGGGGTGGTCCTTTATAAAGGACCACAAACCCTCTTTAAGTCTGACTCTTTTGAGTAGTTGTGTGGATTTACCCTTGTGGCACCCTAGCGGTTACCTTAGTCTGATGTGTGTGTTTAGATTATCTCCTTAACTTGGGAAAAAAAATGTATAATGCTATATGTTACTTTACGATATACATGTGATTTCAAAATTATGAAATTTGAAAGATTCGATTCAGATAGTGGAGATTAGCAGTTTGAAAGATGGGATTCCCTTCAGATCATGGATTGGTCAATTTGAGGGAGATGATGGTAGACCTAATTCTAAATAATGGTTGTAGAGAGTACCCCTTGAGAATAACAAGTTCTCCAATTTTCAACCACCATCATATATCCCACCTAAGAAGGTATCAAAGATATTTGAGATGGATGTGGAATACACCACTCCACTAAACAGGAGGCAGGGTGGAGCGCACCCATCAAAACACATCACCTAAGCCTTGAAGAGAAAAAAACAAACAAAAACAAAAAAAAAACAGTTCTGATTGGTGCGCTCCTTCCTATTTCTCATCATCATGGTGTTTTTGGAAGGTATTACTGTAATTATTTTGTAAGCTAGCTCATTAAGAAAAGTCGTCCTTATGCACATTAATGGTATTAATTAGAAGAGATGTCAGGTACTAACCATCCATGAGTGTGCACCTTGATCATAGGTGTCAACTGATTCATATGTTTAGATATTTATTCGAATAAGTATCTAATTGAGCAAATAGCAAATTCAAATACTGTCTTACTATCCGTTTATGATTGAATAAGATATTAAATATCCGGTAAATATTTGACATATTATATAATATGTTATTATATATACATAATATATGGTAAGTATATATGTAAAACTAAAATACTCTTGTTAAAATGTATTCATTACATATTAACAAAAAAAATGTATTTATTACATGATTTTAATTCATATTAAATTATTATTTTTAATAGATTAAATAAAATTTATATGTTTTGTATTTTAAATTTTGTTTTTTTAAATTGTAATCGGATATCATTTGAATTCGAACATTTTAATCGTAGTTGATTACACTTATATATTTAACTAAGATTTGTTGATTATATGATAAGATGAAAGGGATGAGGGAGAGATTCCCCACTGTTGCCCCCAATGGGAATCCAAGCCTTGTCTCAGTCCTAGTGTGACTTATCATCCGAAAAGACTAGCTAAGCATCATTGGCTTGGTTAGCCTTTACTTGACCAACTACCTTTTCTTTTTGAATTGATTAATGGGCACCTTTAACTCCAATTTATCATCCGAACGTATTGATCTGAGCACCCCTAGGGTTGGGTACCGACTTGAAAATCACTTTTGAATTCGATACTTTGTTTCACCATCTATCAAATATTTAATCGAATTCAAATAGTGATGTATAATCGGATACAAATTTTGATATACAACTATCCACTTTTAATTTGCTCCATTTACAACTCTAATCCTGATAAACAACTTAGCCACTTCATATTCTTAGTCATGTCGCTAGGGTGGGTGGCTACCCCACCATTTGTCTGGCCTTGAATGATTTGAATTGGTAATTTGCGAGTTCTATAAGCTTAGGTTCAATCTTCTCCACACAAGCGCCAATAATATGGTAGGGTTCCAACGTCTCACCCACACGTGTTTAAACACATAAAAAAATATTGCCCGAGGAATTATTTTTTCCTTTTTGTGTCTTACTAGCACATCATTTAAGACCTCTCGAGCATCCACATATCATTGGGCACTTGGTAATAAAAATGAAGAGAAGTTTTCTCTCCATGATTTTGACTTCTCCCCACATGATATCTCTCTCCTTTAAAATGTCACATGTCCAATGATGTGTGGACCACCAGAGATAATCCGAGGCCTTAAGATAATGTTTGTGACCGCAAACCTAGCACTCACTAAGTAGATGCTACTTTCCGTGAACATCAGCATTAACCTCAAAGATTAATACTTTTCTTCTAAGAAATAAATAATGGCAACTGGTTTAAAACTTTCGATAGTACCTACCATCGAGAGCTTGATCGATGGATTAAACGTCCAACAGTATCAAGGTGCATCAGAATTTAAATGGTAGGCCCCATTGCATGTTTAGTACCATTGAATTTTTAATCTGACGATTAAGCTGTGGATATTACTTAATGAGGAGTGCTATACCCGATCGCATTTACTCCAAAAGTTTTCACAAACACACACACGGAAATGTTTCATATTTTTAACACATTAAAAAATTAAAAACCAAAAACAGTTTGACATTTGTGACCACCAAGTTACCAAGTTGCGTATGTGGAAGGCTTGTAATTAGGGCTAGCAAAATCCTTACCAAATTAAGGAATTGCACACTAACACTATTACATTTAATATTAGAGTTAATAAGGATTAAAAGGATACGCGTTGACTTGTGATTTGGCTTAACTCTTCCATTTCGGATCTCTCGATAATCAGCTCCACCAGCCACCGGTTCCCCACCTATGCATTGTCGATCATGAATAGAGATTCGGCTATACACAGCTAAAACAGTACAAACTGTCATCTCGAACATTGACCCAACATGTTCCAACACCTAATATTAATACTGCATGGGCGCCAATAAATTAAATGCTACGGCTTCCTTCACCCGAACTGCATGGGGATGGGATTTCATCCGGTGATAGTCAGAAGAAAACCATCCAGTGATGGTTGATGTCCAACATTGGCAAAATAAAAGTGGAGAAGTCATTTCATTTTTCCCGTCATTTTGACTTCTCTTCATTTGATATTTTCCCCCTTATTTTGCCACATGGTCCACATCAACCCATCACGGGATGGTTTTCACCAACTGCGCGGGGTCTGAATCTTTAAGGACCACCGGCCACAGGTGAACTCCTGGCCCCCTGTCTCAAACATGCCATACTGACACGTGCGATTTTGGATCTCTGTTCAACAAATCATCGCCAACACTCTTCATGCTAGCGTGTTCATAGTATTTCTCAACTCAATTTTTTTGAGACGTATTATACTATTATTTATCTCTAAATTCTGACACGCGGATGGGCCTACCATAAAAATATTCTTCATCATTATTTTGCTCATCCTAAAATCCCATAGAAAAGTCTAGGGATACTCCTAAAGTTTACTCCTAAATATATTCTCTAATCCTAATATAATTAAACTCAATTATTAAACGGTCAGGATTAGAGTTGATGAGGCATTAGAAAGATCAAATAAGGCCCCTCGATGGTTAGTTATAAACGGTTATGATTTTTTTATTTATTTTTTAGATATAAATGGTTAGGATTAGTGAATATATTTGGGGAGGACCCATAAACTGGCTTAGTCCCATAATGGGTTATTTATTAGTAAGTACACAGGTTTTTTTTGGTATTGAGTAAGTACACAAGTAAGGACACCCCACCTCTTGCTTGAGTGGTAGGCGTGTGGCCTTCAATGGAGGGAGGTATAGGGATCCAATCCCCCGGGTAATGAGTTGCAAGAGCTCCACTTGTGACGCCCTGAACCCGTGCCTAGGGAAATAAGTTCTGAGACGTGTGTTCGTTCGTCATAACCACGCATGCGAAAAACTTTATCCACGAAAATACGGGAATTTTTCAACTTTTCTTATGAGCTTACATAAGTAATAACAACTGGTCATCACAATAACTCATCATAAGCAAATGCATTATCTCATTGGCTACAACAGTCTTTATTTTTAGCGTCACAACTGCGCTAGTACACTTCCAGAATCTATCAAGTATAACTCCTTACCAATCGACAACCGCTTCAGAATCTGAAGACAAAATGAGAGGAGTGAGTTATAGAGTCCAATAAAATCCACAATCCATCTAAGTTATTTTCCACCTAATAACAATTATCAATAACGATATAGTATTGCAATACAATTCTCATATTATACTAATATATAATATCGTAATCCGTGACCCAAGGTCACTCAGGATTATTTTAACTTATTTCGAGGTTCTCAACCTCTAATTTCCAAATTCATCAAATCATCATCTACACCACTAGGTTACCATTCCAGATAACCGCTCAGACTCTATCTTTGAGTTAGCAGACTCAATCAAATGACTTTCGTCCATGTTCAACCTTTATCCTTGAGTCCATAGACTCAATATCCAATTTAGAGTCTGTAGACTCATTATCCATTTTAGAATCTGTTACCTTTAAGTCTGTTATCATGACGTCCCATACCCCCATGATAACTATCGAGATCAACCGGGCTTACACCCAATGAAATCAAACCTTGAGTCTTTAGACTATGTACAACCTTGAGTCCATATACTCAATACCTAATCTAGGCCTTCACGACATTTCTAATTAGATTACATAACCATCCACTTTAGACTATCAGTCATGGAAGACTACATCATACCATCATTCCAGACCTAGCTAAAGAAGATTTATAGATATCAAATTTACCCACTCCCGACTATCAGTCACAGAGGAGTCACTTAACACCACCACTTCGTACCTAGCCAAAGAGAATCTATGGATATCAAATCCACCGACTCCAGACTATCAGTCACAGAGGACTATATCATACCATCTCTCCAGACCTAGCCAAAGAGGATCTATGGATAACACTCTACCTACTCTCGACGATCAGTCACGTACCTCGCCAAAGAAGATTTATGGACATTATTCCACCTACTCCCGACGATCAACCACGTACCTCGCCAAAGAGGATCTATGGATATTATATCACTCACTCCCGTCTATCAGTGACGGAGAACTACACAATATCACCACTCCAGACCTAAACAAAGAGGATCTAAGGATAACACTTCACCCAATCCCGACGATCAGTCACGTACCTCGCCAAAGAAGATCTATGGACATTATTCCACCTACTCCCGACGATCAGTCATGTACCCGCCAAAGAGGATCTATAGATATTATACCACCCACTCCCGACTATCAGTCACGAAGGACTGTACGACATCACCACTCCTGACCTAGTCAAAGAGAATCTATGGATATCAAATTCACCCACTCCCGACTATCAGTCACGGAGGACTATATCACACCACCACTCTAGACATAATCAAAGAGGATCTATGGATATCAAATCCACCCACTCCCGACTATCAGTCATAGAGGACTATACGACATCACCACTCTTGACCTAGTCAAAAGGGATCTATGGATATCAAATTTATCAATTCCCAAATATCAGTCACGGAGGAATACATTATACCACCACTCCAGACCTAACCAAAGAGGATCTATGGATATCAAATCCACCTACTCCCGACTATCAATCACGGAGGACTACATCACACCACCACTCTAGACCAATTCAAAGAGGATCTATGGATATCAAATTCACCCACTCCCGACTATCAGTCATAGAGGACTATACTTTAACCCTGGTTAAATTTTCTAACCATCGAGTAACCCCAGTTAACCCAAGCCTTCCTTGATTAACTGAAACAGTTGGGCCTCTAACTCGTGAACCAAATCTAGTAACACACCGTCCCGTTAGGGAACGTTTTCAGGCTAATGGATGTGTCCATAGTCTTATGGATGTGTTCATAGTCTTAAACGACCTGCAAAACAACTTTTCGATACTCCAGGGTGACGATACAATTTACCCGACACTCGATCTGGGCTCCCCAAATGTTCACATAAAATCACAATATTACATAGGGGTCTCTGACCATTTTTCCATCCACGTCATTCACACAGTGAGTCTAAATCCTGGGTTTTGACACCCGAGATCGAGGGCTACATCCATCTACTCATTTTTCACACACATCCAACCCTTCCACACATCACATAGGGGTCTCCGACCCTTTTTCCATTTACGTCATTCACACGGTGAGTCTAGATCCGGGGTTTTGACACCCGAAATCGAGGGCTACACCCCTCTACTTATTTTTCACGCACATCCACCCTTCCATAACACATCAACGGGTTCTCCGACCCTTTTTCATCCATACACATACATCCCACATAACGAATATAGTAAAAATAAGGGAAAATAGAAGAGATAGAAGGGGTTTTTACCCATTTTACGCATACAATGGGTCCCAGACCCTTTTTCATCCACACCTTAAAACAAGAACATCATCCACAATAAGAAAAGCATATTTAAAGGGAAAATAGGAAAGAGTGAAAATGGATTTTACGTCTTTCACGTACTTCAAGATATCTAGGGCCGAAACGGACACCACCAACACGCTCGGGAGGACGATCAATCCCAAGGTAAAGCTCCTCACCTTCACACCTTCACTCTCTCTCTAAACTTTCTCTCTTTCTCTCTTTACATGCAAATCGAGGCACTGGGGAAGAAAACAAACGCTACCAACGCGTCGGGGACATCAAAATACCCACAGGTAGACTTCATCTTCTTTCTCCCTCTTCCTTTCTCTCTTCTCACTTTCTCTCTCTAGAAGCAATTCAGGCAGAATCTCCCCTATTTGCAAACTGTGAGAATGAGGGGGAGGGTTACCCTCCTTATATAGAGGAGGAAAGGGGATGAGGTGTCCCATTAATGATGTCATGGGTGACATCACACGATGAGGTCATCGTGGTGATGTCACCACCTTTGACTTGTTGACTTATTTGACCAGTTTTCTCGATTTTCATGTATACGACCTTCGTATCCCTACTAAATGAAATCTGATTCTGATGAAACTTCAGGTGTCCAAACTTGGGACAATCCGACACCTGCTGTAGAAATTTTAGGAAAAAATACGAAGTTTTGACAGTAAAAAATAAGTTCGGAAGAAAACTGTAAAACCCATTAATTTTCTAATTTCGGATACAAAACACGCTGCCGTTTCTTCATATGAGATGATGAACTGACGAAACGACAGAAAGTCGTCCTCACAGCCGACCGGCACGCTGTGGTACCAGCCGCACGGATTTCTATTAGAATCTCCAATAATTATTACATCCCAACTGAATTCCTTAAAATCTGGAATTTTTTGATTTTCTCGATTTTCTTATATTTAAAACCCCCACGATCTCGCGAATCGATACGTGACGAAATTGAAATGAATGGTGATCGTCCCGATAATCGACCCGTACATTGTGTACGGTTTTCGAGGAAAAATACTGAAGTTTTATCGGTACAATCCAATCCCGAATAAAACCCACTTTTCACCAATTTAACAAACACTTAACTAATTAATCTCAATTAAGGACCCATAAACGCATTATATTAAAATTTCAAGTTGTTACACCACTGCCCAAGCTAACCTCTGACCGCACTGACTCTAGTAATGTATGCCGACACCATGAAAAAAAAAAAGCACAGGTAGGGGTATGTTGAATTGAATGGAAAATCTGGCCTAAAATCCTCCTATAGAGGGCATGGGCTTGGGCCGTGCCTATTCATAAACTTAGGCCAAGCCGGACCCATTGATACCCTAATATACAGGAACTCGAGCCCTGGCCACCAAAGGAGAATATGCTACTATCCTTTTTGTTTTTTTCTTCTTCTTCTTCTTCTTCTTCTTCTTCCTGGAGAAGAGTAGATGTCATCATTTATCTACTTTAATAATAGATATAGGTTAAGAGTTAGGTTAGTATATATGCTGATCCTCTCAACCAGTGTTGTCAAAACCAGACCGGACTGACCGGTCGAGCCGGTGGAATCGGGAACCGGCCCCCTCGCTGGTTCCCAAAACCCTCAAAACCAGTACTCTTTAAGAACCAGCGAGAACCAGCCGAAACCAATAGAACCGATTGGGAACCAGTCAGAACCAGAAAAATTTAGGAAAATTTTTTTAATTTTTTTTTCCTTTTTATAAAAAATACACAGTCAAACTAGACTGGTGGAACTGGAACCGACCACTCTACTAGTTCAATGCCCCGTCCGGTTCTAACAACACTGCTCTCAACTATCACATGAAGATACGAACTGAGTCCTCTTACCAAAGGAGAAACACAGTACAAGCCTGTGATGTGGTTGACTAAACTACATCTATGCACATATGAGGGGTGCTAGCCCTACTCAACACGTCATATACCAACACCTGTTAAAACCAAAGGACATGTGTTGGTTTTTGGCTGAAAGCAAGGACATGTGTTGATGTATGGCTAAGATTAGGTAATGTCTAAGAGTAGGGCAACGACATGTATTGGTTTTTGGTTGAAAGTAAGGACATGTATTAAATTACTGCTAAAAGTAAGGAATGCCTAAGAGTAGGGCTAGCACACCACATGCCAATATAGGTTAAGACTTAGGGGTGGCAATCGGGCGGAGTTGGACTTCAAAGCTTGTGTAATGCGGGGCTTGGGGGCAGGCCTATTAAAAATAACTAAAATTCAATTGTCACACATAGGTGATGGGACCCACCACTACGTTTCTCATGTACTTTCTCTTTGGTTCATTCAAGGTCACATGGACCTATGGGGGCCCATAATAAGAGGTAACCCCCCCTCCTATAAACCCTCCAATCCTGATGTAGGTGAGATTTGATTACAGGTCTATGCTATGACGGTAGGCCTGGGGTTAAGCCCGGTAGGCTTGGGTTTGGCCTGGTAGGCTTGGAATGGCCCGGTCAGGCCTAGGGTTAAGCCCGGTAGGCTCGGATTGGCCCGGTCAGGCCTAGGGTTAAGCCTGGTAGGCTCGGATTGGCCCGGTAGGCCTAAGGTTAAGCCCGGTAGGCTTGGGTTTAGCCCAGTAGGCTTAGGGTTTTAAAGTCCAAAGTTGATTCATGGAGTTTAGGGGTTTTTTTCCAATTTTGCCCAAATTAGACGGGCTAACATGGGTTTTGACCATGGTTAGTCTGGATAACCACGATTAGGGACATGCGTTGAACATTTTATTACCCTCTTTGTCTTTTCCAATATTTTTTGGGAATTAACCAAGATTTAATGGGCTTAGCATGGTTTAACTGAGGTTTAACCGTGGTTAAGCTCATTTAACTATGGTTATGCATGAGATCATCAAATTTTGTCATTGTAGAATATTTTCGATTTTTTTGTATTTTTTGGAATTTTTTCAACAAGGGTCGATAAGTTAACCATGGTTAAAGTGTGACCATGGTCAAATTTGACCATGGTTAAGGCCAAAGAGGGTGTGGTCAAACTTGGCCTGGACCAGGGTCCAAGGTAAGTCACATGGAGGTCCCCCATAGGGTGTGGACCCACTGCATAGGTCCAAAAAGTCCAAAATTCAAACTGTCGGTAATCCAATTACCGACAGTTGGGATAGTTTTTTACCATTTTTAAACCCCTATAACTCGAGTTAGGCTGAGAGTTGTGGGGCCCACAGCATGTCAAATCGAAGCCTGTGATGAGGGAAACCCAGTGGGCCTGATTTGGGCCTCAGGGATTACCTAGTGTGGGCCCTACAGTGAGCCAAAGTGGTATGTTTGGCCATCACATAAAATCACAAATATCGGTAATTGGATTATAGACACTAAGCACAACCCCCAGTTTTTGGCATTTTAACCCTAGTTAAGCTCAACTAAGGGTCAAGGTCCCTTCATGAAAAAGGTAGGGAAGTTCTAGGGGAACAAAACCCTACTTTTAGTTTGGCCCAAAAATCCACCAGGTGAGGCCCACAAGCCCTCGAACAACACTGCCTCAGGGTGTCGGTACTGAGATTACCGACACCCTGTAAATTTCTCTATTTTTGAAAAACCCCTATGGGGTTGCTACTGTGCCAGCACCAGGGATTTCCCCATGCCATGGGGAGCCCCCAGTGACGAGAAGAGTCAAGCTATACCCTATGGGGGGGGGGGTTCCCCACACCTATGAAGGTGGGAGAGACCTCCCCATTGGGTGAGTACATGTAAAACCGAAAAGAAAGTCCCCTGGAATGGACCAAGGGCTCACAACAGTGTGCAAAAGGGAAAGAAAATGGGATAGGGGAAAGCCCTACCCTGTTGAGTCACACCGGAGGAGCTGGAGGCTGGTGGCGACACTACTACAGGTGGTGGGAGGCTGTTGGCGCTGTTGGGGAGCTACTGGGGGCTCAAAGGGGAACCCAATGGGGGTCCTTGAGGTGGCCTAAGGGCTTGAGGGAGTCTGGATTCGAGCAAGGGTTTAGGGCCGAATCTTCTTAGATGGGTTTGAGGCCAAGGGGGCACTGCCCTTTATAGGAGAGGACCAAGGGGACACCACGGGGATTTGGACAAGATTAGGTGGATGCCCAGGAGGTGGAGTGGCCACCTACAAGTCGGAGGAGTGGGTGCAGGGCGTGCTTGAACCCTGCAGGACGATAGCATGCTGCAAAAACGAAGAACCAAGGGTGTCGGTAATGGGATTGTCGACACCCCCAAAGCCTTGCAAAATTGAGTGTCGGTAATTAGATTATCGACACCAAAGGATTTTTTCCATCAGGCCTTCGGCCCAAGTTTGCACACACTTGATTAGGGTCTTTTTTTGAATTCTATTGGGCCCTTGCTTGGGCCCAAACCGAGTTTGAGGTCTTTCTAAGGCCTTATAGGTCTAGGGCTCAAGCCCTAAGGGTCTAGGGCTTTGCTAGGGTTTGGATAGGCTAGGTTAGGCTAGACTAGGGCTAGGGTTAGGACTAGGCTTAGGTAGGGTTTGACTAGGGTTTAGAACCTAGGGTTTGCTAGGTTTCACCTAGGGTTAGGGACTTAGCTGGGGATTAACTATGGTTAAGTGACTTAACCATAGCTAAAAAAGGGGTGTCAAAATTGGGTGCTTACACAATTATTTCAGAAAATCACATGTAGCGCCAAGCCAAGCCCAGCCTAGCCTAGCCCATAAGAATTTGAGTCAAATATTCCCTGAATGAAGTAACAAACAAAAAAATTCACACTTACTAAGTAGAGCAGCAATTCAACATTAGCCAGATGAGTTTTAAATTTATGGAAAATATTCATCTCGGTCGGAGGAGGTGAATCACCATCTCATCCCTTTTTTGGGCCACGTGTTTCTATTTTTATTTCCTTTATTGTGATTAAGATTCACTAATTCTTAAGATTAAAGCATCTAACCTTGGTTTCTTTTTTTAAATAAAAATGAACCTCGAGAGTTAAAACTTGTAAACCGTAGTGCGAAGGGACTTTGGGAGGGCGAGGCGGCATAGTCCCCTCCTCAGGCGACGAGGGGATTATTGCTCTTAATTTATTGTGGAAAACAATTGGGTCATGAAATTAGCCTAAATTATAATTAATTCTTCCACCACCTCTTATTTTGCATGAAAAATTCAATTTTTTTATAGTAATAACTAACTCACACTACCTTCCAAAAAAATTTTACTAACTAGCACACATTAACCCACACATACCCAATATACATGACTCACACGTCCACACACGTCCCATGGCACAAGCCACAGCACCCACACCCTCTCAAAAAAGAGAGGAAGGTGGAGTTTTAAGGACCCCCAAACACGAGAGTAACCCACCAATGAGGGTTTTTTTTTTTTTTTATATAGTAACTAACTCACACATTAACCCACATACACATACACATACACATACATTACGCTATGTTTGGTTGCTGAGAAAATTGATGATAACATGGAAAAGAAAAGAAAATTTTGGATTCTTAATGCAATTTTTGGTTGTGTTTTGTCTAATTTTCTTTTCTTTTCCATGTTTTTACTTGTTTTCTTGACAACCAAACATAGGGTTAGGGTTTTTGCAAAATCCAGTACCACCAAGTGGTCCCCATTGCTAAGTTAATCTGCAGTCAGTTATTGTGTGTAACTCTTTGAATAATTTGAGAAGACAATTTTTTCATTTTTAGATATTTTCTCATCATCTCGTCTTTTTTTAGAAAAACTTTTTTACTTGTCATTTTGATCATTAGTCAGCCGTTGGTGGACACCCCAGACCAAAAACAGACCTCATTGGTTCGACCTCTAGTTTGGTTATGAAAACAACCTACAACAAAAGAACTTCGGCCTGTTAATTTGATCAGTTCCATCAGTTCGACAAATAGTCCAATTTTGATGATTTTAGGGGCCGGTTTCCGGTTCAACCATCTAATCTGGTCAGTTAGACAAATAGTCTAATTTTGACGATTTTAGGGGCCGGTTCAACCATCTAATCTGGTCGGTTTGACAAATGTCTAATTTTGACAATTTTAGGGGCCGGTTTCCGGTTCAACCATCTGATCTGGTTCGTTTTCAAAACATTGATTCTAACCATCTAATTGGACTCTCTTTTTTCACTTACTGTTGCTAATCCCATTTATTATGCATTTCATTCAAATTTTAGCTCTCTAATCTTTCCACTCGTCCATCTCACATCTCCATCTTGGCCACATCATTCTAAGAATGTATTACTTCTTGGTCGTCCAACTTCCTGCTCCACAAAACATATATAACTAGTTTATTGTTATCTTATAAAAAAACTCTAATTTGGTCTGAGTGCCTTGGGTCACGTAACACTCCAGAAACTATCTCCATTTTAGCCACCCATCTCCTTTTTTTTTTGGTTCCTTGGAGGCCACATAAAGCTATGGGCCACACATTGAGGGGTATGGACCAATGAGGACTGCACATTAGACAACATAGTCTAATGTGGCAGTAAGTTAAGCACTTCCCTTTTAGTGAAATATCAGTCTTCCAAGAAAACTTGCCATTTTTTTTTTTTTAGTTTTGGGGGCTCATTTTTTTTAGTATTGGGGGCAAAGCCAGCAAATTTTCCTTGCCAGCTGAACTACATATATTAAGAAAATTAATGGGATTGGGCCATGGAGCCTTGGTTGTTCGGGGGCAAAGCCTCCAAGAATTTTTTTTAAAAAAAATTTTAAGTAATGGGTCCATTGTAGCAATAAAATTTGTTAATGTTGCATTCCATAAAGGGGTTCATTCAGTAATAAGAAAAAGTGAAAAATGATGGATTTTCATTGATTCATATCCACTTTTTAATACTCACTAAATGTTGTTAAAATTCACTCACCCCTAGCATTCATCCATTTAACCTTCGTTTTTTTAAAATAAAATAAAATAATAATAACTATAAGTTGGTTAAGCTTAACCATGGTTAAAAGGGATGAAATTATGTAATCAAATGCGGAGTGGGTTAATCACTCCGCCTTTGAGTACATCAGTTCTTGTTTTTTCTGTTTCTCAAACTCAGGCAAGGTGGTTGGTGGACAAAGGCTTGGTTTGAACCTGGGTTAGGCTTGGGTGGGGGGAAGCTTGGCTCGGTTTGATTCGGCTTGGCTCGATTTGATTCGGTTTTGCTAATTTCCTTGATTGGTTTGTCTGAATGCTTGTTCTAATTAACTGAATCAGGAGTAGCTCAAAGCATTCAAGTTTTTTCTTTTTTGGTAAGGGAGGGTGTCCCAAAGCATTTGAGCGAAGGACTAGTCCCTTCAGGTATCCGCACCGAACCACTCAAAATTTTCTCCACGGATGCCAGGGTAAGCCGAGGGGTGGGAGTTGAACACACGACCATGGAGCAAATCCGGGACGCTAGTCAACTGCACCAACTTGAGACTAAACAGATTTTACAACTTCAATTGAAAGCAACACAGACTATGACAGATAAACTCAGCAGTGATTACTCCATTTGAGAACAACACAAATTAACAGAACTCCAGAGATTCAACATAAACTAAAAGCAGTCAGAAGAAAGTGAAGGTGTGATCTTGCATTTGTTCTAAAAATAGTGGCCAATTGAAGCCCATGAAGAACTTTAGCTTGCTGGCTTGCAAGTTGCAAGTTGCAAGCAGAAACCATTGTTATAGAGACGGTATGGAATTAGGTTCGAGGCCTTTTTGTTATATATAGTTAGGGTTTCTGGCCCCTAATTAAACTCGAGAGCATATATATGTAGAGGAGAAAAACAACCCTTTCAAACAATAGTATAGGATAAAGCTTCTGACCACCGAGACCATGCTCTATGAGCATGAGATTTCAGGTGAGGCCTACCATGTGAAATGGCCTCACCAGGAATCCAATGCTCTAAGAGCATGGTCCAATTTTCAGAGCCCTCCTTCCCTTAGCAGGATTGACAGGTTTTTTGCAAGCCCAGAGTGGGAGAACCGATATCCGGAAGCCTCTCTTTTAGCCCTCCCCAGACCAGTCTCAGACCATACCCCGCTTCTGTTGGAGCTTGAAGGGGGTAGAGGTGGCCCTAAGCCATTCAAATTCGAGAACATGTGGTTACAACACCCAGATTTTTTGTCAGTAGTTAAAGAGGCGTGGGATTCCTCTTTGGCTTGGGGTTCTTGGAGTACCACTTTTGGGATTAAGTTGAAGGCAGTCAAGCAGAAGCTCAAGATCTGGAATAAGCAAGTTTTTGGGATGATTCCAGAAAAGAAAAAAAGTATTCTGGAAGGCATTTCCGCTTTAGATTTGAAGGAGGAAGGTGGCTTGTTGTCTGAAGCAGATTGTAGAGAGAGAAATGCTTTGAGGCGGGAGTTCCAACAGTTGATAAAACGTGAAGAAATCAGTTGGAAGCAGAAGTCGAGGGTGCGCTGGTTAAAGGAGGGTGATAAAAATACAAAGTTTTTCCATCGGATGGCTTCGGTTCGTGGTAGAGGGAACAAGATTGTCAGTCTGCAGATTGGGGATAAGTTATGGGAAAATGATAAGGAGCTGGGAGAGGCAGCTGCGGAGTATTTTGGAGCGCTTTACGAAGAAAAGATTGCTTATAGGCCTTTACTTGAGGGCTTACCTTTCGCAAAGATTTCTGAGGAGGGGAGTTCCCAGTTGGAAAGGCCGTTTTCGGAGTTGGAGGTTCAGTCAGTGATAGATGGGATGGCGGGGGATAAAGCACCTGGGCCAGATGGATTTTCTATTGAGTTTTATAAGAAGTGTTGGTCGATCATCGGGCCGGATTTGATGAAGGTTTTTCATGAATTTTTCCAATCAGATTCGTTTGTTCAGGTGCTCAATTGCTCATTTATTGTGCTCATTCCTAAGGTGCAGGGAGCCCATGACATCCGTGAATTCAGGCCTATCAGTCTTCTTAGTAGTGCATACAAAATACTATCCAAAGTGTTGACTGTTAGACTCAGTCGAGTGATTGGGCAAGTGATTTCGCCTGAACAGAGCGCCTTTGTGGGAGGAAGACATATTCTAGATGAGATTTTTATTGCTAATGAAGTGGTGGATGAGCGGTTGAAAAAGGGCGAGCCTGGTATCATCTGCAAGATAGATTTGGAGAAAGCCTATGATCATGTGAGTTGGAGCTTTCTGGATTACTCCCTTAGTCGGATGGGGTTCGAGGTTAAATGGCGTGAGTGGATGAGGTGTTGTTATTCCTCTTCTTCATTCTCTGTGCTGATTAATGGTTCTCCTTTTGGTTTTTTCAAAAGCTCTAGGGGTTTGCGCCAAGGAGATCCGCTCTCTCCCCTTCTCTTTTTGGTAGTTTCGGAAGCTCTAAGTAGAATGATTCGGAAGGCCTCTGAGGCGGTCTGGGGGGATTTGTAGTTGGTAATCCTGCGCTTCAGATTTCGCATCTTCAGTTTGCGGATGATACTTTGCTTTTTTGTGGTGCCTCAGATCGGCATCTAATTCATATTGGCCTTCTGTTTCATTGTTTCGAAGCTGTGTCTGGGCTAAAAATCAATTACCAGAAGAGTAGAATTTTTGCTGTAGGGGAGGTTAATAATCTGGAGGGGTTGGCTGATTGTCTTAGATGTAAGACAGGAGTGCTCCCTACAAAGTATTTAGGGCTTCCTTTGGGGGCGTCGTTCAAAGCGAAGTCGGTTTGGGAGACGATTTTGGATAGATTTCATAGTAGATTGTCGGGTTGGAAATCCTTGTTGCTTTCTAAAGGAGGCAGACTCACTTTACTAAAGAGCATTATTTGTAGTCTCCCGTTGTATTTCCTTTCCCTTTTCAGAATTCCGGCCGCTATTGCCACAAAATTGGAAAGGATGCAAATGAATTTTTTGTAGAATGAGAAGGTAGTTTATAAGAAGTTACATTTAGTGAAGTGGAAGTGGGTTTGTCGGCCCAAAGAGCGTGGGCGCCTTAACATTTGGCCTATCTCGGAGATCAATGAGGCACTATTAGGGAAGTGGCTTTGGAGATATGGGGTGGAAGAAGATAGTTTGTGGAGAAGGGTTATAGTAGCTCGTCATGGATTTAAAGAACGTTGGGAACCGAGGAAGCCTAGGGGTTCTCATGGGGTTGGCCTCTGGAAAGGTATCGTGAGAGGTTGGGCTGATTTTGTCTCTCATACCAGGATTGTAGTGGGTGACGGGAAGGATGTGAAGTTTTGGTCCGATCAGTGGTGTGGGCTGTCCCCGCTATTGCAGCTATTCCAGTCCTTCTATTTGATTTCCGTTAATAAAACGGCGACCGTTGCAGATATGTTTGTTCGGAGTGCGGATTTAGTGGTGTGGTGCCCCTTGTTCAGTCGGGCGCTAAATGATTGGGAAGTTCAAGCCTTTGCTAATTTGTTGGCCATGTTAGAATCAATGCACATTGTTGAGTCCGCTAAAGATTGCCGGGTCTGGACGGCTAACTCTAAGGGTCGGTTTTCTGTCAAATCGTATCTGCAAGTCACTAACCCGGGCCCTTATGCGAAGTTCCCTAGCCAGTTGGTTTGGTATAACGGGGTGCCTTCGAAGGTTTCGGTTTTCCTGTGGTCCGCGTATTTAGACAAGATTCTGACATTAGACAATTTGCGTAAGCGAGGTTGGAGTCTTCCCAATCGTTGCTACATGTGCTTAGTGGAGGAGGAATCCGTTGACCATTTGTTACTTCACTGTCCGGTGGTGCGGCGGTTGTGGTTGTATTTTCTCTCTCAGTTGGGGGTTTCTTGGGTATTCCCCTTATCTTTTCCGGATCTATTATCTAGTTGGCTTTCGGTGTCGTTGGAGAGATCGTTGGAGTTGATTTGGGCTTTGATTCCAGGGGTGGTGTCGTGGTCAGTGTGGAAAGAGCGGAATTCGAGAGTATTCGAGAATTCCTTGTCGTCTTTTGAGAGAGTCTGCTCCCGCTCGCGAGCGTTATTGAGAGAGTGGATGTCCGTCCAAGTAGATGTGGGAGAGATAGGGTTTGACGAGTTGTTAGCTTAGTAGTGCAGGGGAGTCTATCCTTCGTGTTTGTAGTAGCTATCTTTGCTTTTTGTTTTTGGTTTGATATAATGTTTTGCTTCTAGGAGATTCACGATTTGTGAATCTTCCTTTTTTAATGATATTGATATTACCGATCAAAAAAAAAAGAGCATGGTCTCGGTGGTTATTTTCCAAAACTCATGTTTTCTTTTTGAAAAAAAAAAACAGTACTTTGCAATTTTGATAGTTTAGTTTTACTTTCTAAAAACAAAAAACAAAAAAAGTTAGATTTACTTTCTAAATTCTTAGGTGACTGGATTTTGGGAATTAAGCATATTGAAAAGTTTCCAAAAAGATTTTTCGCTCATTTAAGCATTTTCCTTCTTTGGAAAAAGTCTTATCAAAAGCAGCAATTTTCTTTTTTGAAAAGTTTCCAATGTGTCCGGAATTCTTATTTGAAAGGTTTTCAACATTAAAATAATTAAAAAATAGTAATTCCCTTATTTAGGAATCTTCTAAATTCGAATTGGAAATTATTTGAAACCTGTCTTAATTTCTTTGATTGACTTGTGCAAACCCTAAACATTCCAAATCAATTCCCTAACTTGACTTATTTTTTTTTTGTGAACTAACTCTTCCATAGAGAAGGAGTGTGAGTAAGGAGTATAAGCTCAGAGTGTGCCCAAGCCCATCACCCCACGAGGTCGCCTCTGTGAGGTAGGGAGAGGTAATGAACTTGGGCCCACTCCGAGCTTATACTCCTTACTTACACTCCTTCTTTGCGGAAGAGTTAATTCACAAAAAAGAATAGGTCAAGTTAGGGAATTGATTTGGAATATTGCTGCCTTTAGGGTTTGCACAAGTCAATTAAGGAAATTAAGACAGGTTTCAAATAGTTTCCAATTCGAATTTAGAAGTTTCCTAAATAAGGGAACTATTATTTTTGAATTATTCAAATGTTAGAAACCCTCCAAATTAGAATTCCGGACACACTAGAAACTTTCCAAAAAAGAAAATTGTTGCTTTTGATAGACTTTTTTCAAAGAATGAAAATGCCTAAATAAGCAAAAAATCTTTTTGGAAACTTCCCAATATGCTCAATTCCCAAAATCTAGTCACCTAAGAATTTAGAAAGTAAATCTAACCTCTTTTTTATTTTTATTTTTAGAAAGTAAAACTAACCTATCAAAATTGCAAAGTGCTGTTTTTTTTTCACAACAAAGAAAACAATACAGGTATATTTTTTGGTGGTTGTGTTTTTGAAACAACAACTAACAAAGAAAAATGTGTGCTATTATATGCTCTCTTTTTTTTTAGCACTTAATCAAGGGTTGCTAAACCCTTGAACAACCATCTATAAAAAGAAAAAGTCCTTTAAAAAGTCTTACAACTTGCACTCGGCCATCCGAGGCTAAAAAAAAAGTAGTAAAAAGCTCGAGAATTGTAGTGCTAGTACGATAAAGAAAATAAAAACATTATAATGCTTTGAGAAAGATGGAGATCAAAATTAAAACATGTTTGTTGATTTTTTTTAGAGAGAAATTATCATTGTTTATTACTAATAAAATAAATGAGGAATCAAATCATAGAGATTAAACATAAAGATGCCAAAAGCTCTAAAATTCATTAAGATCTAGTAATTGTTCTATAATGCTTTGAATTAAAAATTGCAAAAAAAAAAAAAAAAACAAAGTAGAAAGTAGAAAGTAGAAAGCAAGTAAAGAAAGAGGTAAAACCAATGAGATCCTAAGCTTGAGAGATCATCTGAGAGTACCAAGAAATTTTTCCACCAAGGAGAGAGATAAAAGAAGAAGAAAATAGAAGAGAGGAGTGTTTCTATGGCCGTGAGGTAGTGGGGTGAGAGAGAGAATGGTGAAACAGTAGGTGAGAGAGAGGGTTTTAGAAAAGAAGTGGGGTGAAAGAGACTTCATACCTAGATCCCTTGTGGCCGTGAGTAATATATAGGAAGAGAGGGGTGGCCACTAATCTCTTAGATATTAGGGTTTTAGTGTAAGAGAAAAAATAAGGTGGCTAGGATTTAGGCTAGAAGGTGGTGGCTAGGTTTAGGAAAAAGAGATGGGATTAGAGTTTTGAACTAACTAGGGTTTTGAAAAGTAAGAATGGACGGCTAAGATGATTAAGGTTGGACAGATAGGATTAGGAGAGAGAGGTCTCTGGTATTATCTTCCATACACTTCACCAATTAACTAGTAGATAGCTTGTGACTTTAATTGTGGTTGTTAATAATTTGGTCTCTCTTCTCAGAGGTTGACTCTTCTGCTCTCTTGGTCTCTGCTTTGATTCTAAGGTCTTATGGCTTAGCCTACACTTGGCTTGCATCTAATTGGTATAGCTTGTTGGCTCTTTAGTCTTAGATAATGGGCTTTGATGTTTAACTACTACCTTCGGTTCTTGAAAATCGTCCAATCAGGGTTCCTAAGACAGTTAAAAACACGTAATGAGTAAAATAACATGATTCATGTTATTTTATTTGAATCAGTTAATTTATAAGATTCATTCAAGCACCTTAATTCAAGTTAAAAAAACATGATTCGAGTTATTTTACTTGAATTAGAGAATTTATATGGGTCACTCAAATAACTTAAATCAAGCAAAATAACAATACTCAACTAAAATTAAAATAACGTGAAATAGGTTTTACGCAATCAACAAGTAGCAGGACACTAGGGCAAATTGGAGCCACTAAAATCCTGCACACCCACATCCGGTGTTGGGTTGCCCTATGGGGTTATGACCCGGCAGTCTCACAACCATTTTCTTCAAAGATATGCCACATATATGGTGTTAAGGTGTATGACATAACACAATATCGGATTATTTGAATAAAAAAAATTTGGAACGTTAAAAACTCAACCGCCCAGCGTGCAACGGTTATAAACTACCTCCCGCCTTCTTTCTTCTCTTCTTGTCATTGCTGTTAGGCTTTATACAGTCATTGAGATCCTTGGCATGCCCTCTCAAACACCAGTATCGGTACGTGGGATCGCAAGAAGGTCTCACAATAGCGGCGCTTGGTTCACGCCAGGCGCCGCCGCCGCAGTTGCAGTGAATTCACAGCAAAGAAGTAAGAAAGAGAAAGAAATCAGATTTAGCCATTGTGGTCCATGGAAGATCTCTCAACTGTTCCATATCAGGACCCACTGGATATAGCTATTCAGGACTCACCTTATAGCCCATCTGCAGAAAATATCCTTAGTTTCTTGGAAGAACCCAATCCTGATGATCTTAGTTTCAACTCGCAACAAGGTTTAGTCCATTTTGAAGAACATGTTCCTTATCCTCCATCGGCTCATCGATTCAGCGATGACATTGCAGGACCTTCTTATTCACAACCACATCCAATGTTCTGGGCAATCCACGATAAACCCATCATTGAAGGAGATCATGGTGATCCTCAAGAAGTGCCTGAGAATTTTCTCGAGGAACTGATCAACCAAGAAGAAAAAAATATCGAAGATCTGAATACAGGGTATGAGAATTCACTTCCACTTGTAAGTTGCCCACCGCCACCGCCACCGCCGGCTCCGTTTAATTGCGGTTGTTGTCAATTGCTTAGAGAAATCAATCATACCAATGGTATGTTATTATTGGATTAACCAAATAAATTTTGTAAACAAATTAAAATGCTAGCCATTATCCAAAGTTCAGATGATAAAAAACCCATTTTTATTTGTGTTCTTATTTGGTTTTTAGGTATTCATACTACAAAGCTTGACATTCATGGAAGAATTGGTCTAATCTGTCACGCTGTTATGGAGGTTGATCAATACAGTGTTCATGGGCTTCCACCAAACAAAGAGTTTCACATGATCGAGTAAGGTTTCAGATTTTCTTTGTATATTCTTATATTGGTGTATAGAATTTTAATTTCCAATTTTCTTTGGCGCCACCAGTTTCAGCAAGCAAAACCTGGAGAGTGTGAAGCAGTTCCTAATGCAGTATTGCCAGGAGCGCGAACAGGCGGGGTATGTTGTGTTGCAAGATCCGCTATCAAACTTCTACAATGTTCTCTGCGTCGGATTTGATTGGGATGATAATGCAAATGCAGATGAGTTCGTTCAACCATCCCGAGCCGATTCAGGTTGGTTGGTTTCTCTGTTTCTTTCTTAGCTTGAAAAGGGTATCATGGCAATTCTCATGAGTTCCATCAATAATTCATCCATTTCCTGAGGTCATATATTGCAACCATCTGAATTATGCAGAAGAAAGTCTATAATGGAGACGGTTACAGTCGTCAGATCAGGTTATATTGTAGCATATATAGCTTGTGCCCGGTACCGAATGAATGGTCGGTTCGGTCCGGCACCCTTATCGGCCATGGGAGTCTACCAGGCCAGTCAAGCACCTTTGATCTGATGACCTCTTGGAAGTGGAAGTGGAAGTGGAAGTGGAAGTGGAAGTGGAAGTTGAAGTTGAAGCTGAAGTCAAAAGTCATGAGAGAACACATAATGACCATATAGGCTTCTGTTTTTGGATTATTACAGGGGTATGTCAAATGAACCAACCAGAAGGAGAAAGCCATGCAGTGAGAGTTCCTAAGAGCAGTCTAGCAGCACAGAGGGAGAGAACAGGGAAATTGAGAATGAACGATTTGAAAGAGTATATCCACCTTCCTATAGAAGATGCTGCTAAGAAATTGGCCATATGCCCCACTGTTCTGAAGAAGATTTGCCGGAAAAGTGGAATGACAAGATGGCCCCACAGGAAGGTCTCCCTCTCCCTCTCCCTCTCCCTCCCTCTCCCTCTCTTTCTCTCTCTCATGTGGTAACCTTGTTTCATTGTCTACAGATAAAGAGCCTGGACAGAAAAATATCAAACCTGGAGCAAAGTTTAACAGCAAGAAACGATGTAGGAGATGCAGCAATTCGAGCAGATATTGAAAAACTAAAAGAAGAAAGATCGCGACTCTATGTTGGTTTAAGCAATTGAAGTTGATGTACACTTGAACATAATCATGTATAGCATTAACCAAATAATGTCTCTTGCAAATGCAATCTGAATCCCTGTATTTGATCTCTGTATAATTCTAGAGAGAGACTCTGCTAAAAATAAGTAACAAGAGTCTGCACCCCATGGACCTGACTACACTGAAATATGCAGTTGGCTGTAAGCCAATGCAATCAATGCAAATAGGTTGAGTTCGTTTAAGAATTACACAGAGATGAACTCTTATCAATGCACCTTGGTCTTTTTTTTTCTTTTTTTTTCCCATTAGAATAACCTAGCATTTGAAGCGGGGCTAAACAGTGAGCTTATCAACCGTGACACAACTCATAGAAATGGATCACAAACCACCCACATTGGGATACACACTGTCCCACTGGCACAAGCAAGCAAGTGTAACAGTCCCTAACTTTTTTTTTTTTTGGTTCAAGATATACATTTAGGGCGTTGGCCACAACGCCGGTTAGGTGTTAGTATCTGTTCAGTTAGTGGGCGGGTGGAGAGTGTATTTACAAACTCCCATGTTCAGTTAGTGGGCAGGTGGAGAGTGTATTTACAAACTCCCACCCTCCCGGAAAGCAGGGGATACACTACCACTGGGAGAAAGCCCTGGTGTGAGTCCCTAATCCAATGTGTGAATATTAGACTATAGTCCAGTGATGAGCATGAGCACAAACCGTGCCCATAAGTAAGAATGCATGAGATTAAAATAAAAAAAGGTGCAACATAGGAGTTCAAAATTGCTAACAGATCTTGCCATGCATTAAATAAAAGAAATTATAGGAGTCCATTTTTCATTTCACAAAGAAAAGTACCAACTTTCTCCTAGAACTTAACTTCTATCCCTTATAAGCAGGAGATTCTATTTTCAGAAGTTCGTGGTCCAATTGAGGCGACCTAGTTGAGGTTGCTGATAAGCGCCAACTTGAGCCCCAGGAGCTGCTGCAGCCATGCCTACCCCAACATTTCCTCCCATGCTGGGGACCATGTGGTGGGGGTTCGCAATTGTAGCCTGCTGTGGAGGATGATACAAAGTAGGGTATTGCATGTGCGTCGACTGTGCTGCAGCATTGAAAGAAGTATGGCCTGTGTGGGACGGCAAGTATGTAGCATGCGGTGCTTGCGCTGGCATGTTATAATACTGAGCTGATTGTAACCCTTGTAGCTCCCTTGGATTCTGAATCCACATTTCTGACGTCTCCGCCTATAATGTAGCAGCAACAACAAAAAGAAATGAGAACACGAGTTTATGATATCTCAAAATAAGGCACAATTCTCATATTGTGTATACTTTGTGCACATATTCATCAATTTGTGCCAATCTAATTCATGGCACCTCATTCTCATATTATGTATACTTTGTGCACATATTCATCAATTTGTGCCAATCTAATTGATGGCACCTCTTGAATTGGACATGATTCAAAAATCACAATAACCAGTATTATGACCCGTTATCCAATCCAGATGCAGTCATAACCAACAATATTTATAAAAGGGCACTTTACCTAAAAGGGCATGCGTGCATTTTTATTACCTAAAAGGGCATGCATTGCATTTATATTATCTAAAAGGACATATTTTTGCCAAGCACAAATAAGGGTAATATTGGAATACATACCCTCTTTGGTAAAACTTTTCAAACCATGCCCTTAAAACTGACATATTTTTGGTTTAGGGAAACAGTACTCGACTCTTCATAAAAAAAATTAAGTCAAACCGAGGTATGTTTAGGTCCTTTAGGATCCTTCAACTTAAAAGCATTTTTTTAGTCATGCACAATCGATGAGAATGTATCATGCATACATGACAGGGAAATCTGGTATTACACTGTAGTGGCTCGGACCTATCAGATTGTTTACAATCAATAAAAGATAATTGTGAAACAATTGGCTCTTCAATACAAAATTTACCTGTGGATTTGGAATGTAAATATTGCCCTCTTTGTACTTGATCCTGGTTGAATCCTCAAGTCCAGTTGCACCGCCAACTGCACCTGGAGCATTGATAGCATATCCGGCTGGACTGGTAAAATTTCCAAACCCAGTGGGACTGCCAGTAGGAACGGGCTTAAACTGCTGGGTTCCATACTTGAGGCCACTGGCGGTAAGGTGTGGACTACCTCCAGGCATCATTAGGTAACTGCTTCCATTCGAGGGGTGAGCATAGGCAGGGTTACTAGAATAGCCAGGCATAGCCATTGGCGGGACATATACTGGAGAAAGGAACTGACGATATGGCATGACATTTGCGAAATGGGAAACATGAACTTGTGGGTACATCTGTGCCATTTGTTGTTGTTGTTGTTGTACCATTGCTATTGGAGATGAAGGGATGCTGTTTGCTGCATGAAAGTTCAAGCCCTGTAGATCAAAGATGCATGAAATGGCTAGGATTAATAATGGAACTAGTAAGAGAGAGAGAGAGAGAGAGCTTTCAGCAAAATATAAACATGTTGCGGAATTTACAAGAATCATGCCCAAGAATTTGGGCAGCATGACAAACATACCTCCTGAGAAGATGATAGACTGTGCCCCCGTACATTTTCCTCCATTGCCGATCTGAAAAATGGTACATCATAACCAGTCTGGGGGTCATATGCCTGCTTGCAGAACCAAAAAAGGATAAAGAACAATGCTGTTTAATTAAAAAAAAAATTGAAAACATAGCCCACATTGCCTTCTATACAATCAAAAATGTAATAAAGCATTGAAAGAAAGAGGACATATGTCCCTAAGTTAAATATTTAATCTTTGAAAATAAAAAGTTTGGTCACTTTCGAAAACTAAGTGCCAATTTAGCTCCAGACACATAATCTTTCACCAAGCAATCAGGAGTTTACATGCAAAGTTTTAAATATGTGCTGCTAAGTTTGTGACAACTCACCGAGAAACTCGGTAATCCAGGAGGATCTTGCTGCTGTTGTGGCTCTAAAGGAGAGTATAACGGGCTGTCATTTCGAACCAATCCAATGTCTGCATAGTTCTCTGAATGGCGGGGACTTGAAGACTCTTTTCTATTAGGCACTGGATGCTCAGAAGCTGCAGCTGATGCCGGAGAGTCGGATCTGGAATTTCTAGCCTGCTCGTCAAGTAAATCCACTTCATCGCCGCCCGAAGCATCGTCACTGGAGGCTGCTGGAATTGATACTGATTCACTGCCGCACATGTCACCAATTTATTGTGAGCTCATGTCTATTGTTTGCTTATGTTACTCATTTGGTCTTAATTTTCACATTCTATGTACTTATTTTTTATTTGAAAAGCACGGAGTCATCAAACTGTCCAGGCAAAGGCCAGACGAAAAAGGTTCCTTAGGCGAGATTTCACCCAGGTATTTTTTACATGAGACCTAAGCAACCAATACTTATTTTATTTTATTAAGTTCATAAAAACTAAAAATATTCATATATTATTCAAACCCAAGACAAAAAACTAGAAATAAGGCACAAGATAAGCCCATCGTTTAATTGCAAACAGTAAAGAGCACAGTTTACTATCACAGTGAAGTACAAACGCCAAATAAACATGAAAAAGTAAAATGTTTTCAAAGTGTAGTGCCAAAAAGGGGGAGAGTTAGAATATTCAACCTCCTCCATTTTTTTCCTTTTTTAGTGATCAGTAACAAAAATTATATTAACAAATAACAACAAAGAAAGAGGGACAAAATAAGAATAGCCCCCATGAGGGAGCCGGGAAAAACAAACCACAAAAAAGTTCCTATATTATATGACAGTTTGAGCTCGATGCGGCTAGACAAAGTTTCCAAAAATATTGGCAATTTTTCAATTATCTTTCTATTAAGGAACCTTGTATGCCACCTGATATTAAGAAAAAAGCGTTCAATTTATTTATTATTTTGTCTGTAACATCTAACTTTATGCAGGTCTCAATCGACCACCTTTGTCACTAGCATTTTAGCGCACAGGCAACGACCCCTATGTGCCACTAGGCGACCGTCTCTTAATATGTGCCCACCAAAACACCAATGCAGGCACTAGGGGTCCCAACCATAGTCACAAAAACGGCCGTTTTTTTCAAAAAAACGCGTTTAAAACGCGCATTATTGCCTCCCCGAAAAAAACGGCGTTTAAAACGCGTTTTTTTGAAAAAAACGCGTTTTTACGTTTTAAACGCGAATTTCGCGTTTTGTTCGCGTGTAAATCGTAAAAACCCGTTTTAAACGGTTTAGAAAACGTTTTTTTAAAAATTTTGTAAAAAAAATTGTTATAAGGACTATTTCGGTAATTTAAGGGTTTAAAGAAATTAAACCCTTAAAACCATCTCTTCTTCTCTGTTTCTCCCTACCGAAACACACTCCCGTGAAAAAACAAAACCCCCTCTTCGGTGTTTAGGGTTTTTAACAGAGAAGAAGCAGAAGAAGAAGAAGAAGAGGAGGAGGAAGAAGATGAAGAGGAGGAAGAAGAAGAAGAAGAAGAAGGTCACGGCGGCTCACCTGGCTGACGGCTCTCTGCATCGACTGTGTGCTTCCTCCCTCAAGGCTCAAGGTCAGTCCCACCTCTCTTCTTCTTCACCCTCTGTGATTCCACGGTTCCACCTCTCTTCTTCTTCTTCTTCTTTTAAATTTTATTTTCTTTTGTTATTAAAATTTTAAAAAAAAATCCCTCTTCGGTGATTAGGGTTTAACAGAGAAGAAGAAGAAGAAGAAGAAAGAAGAAGAAGAAGGTGACGCTGCTCACGCCTCTCTGCATCGCCTGTGTGCTTCAACCGGTCATCCCTCAAGGCTCAAGGTCAGTCCCGATTCCACCTCTCTTCTTCTTCGTACCTCTGTGCTTCCACGGTTCCACCTCTCTCCTTCTTCCTTTTTTTTTTTTTTTTCTTTTGTTATCCCATTATGAGAGACATGCCCTAGGAGTCATTTTAGGCATTAGATATGTCAATTTTGCTGGACATACCTAATGCCTTCCTTCCTTAGGTATGTCCTCACAAAAAACATATTTTGGGTGATATATTTTGCTTGCTGTCTGCTGGAATTTTGCTTGCTGCCCTTTTTTTTTTTTTCAAAACTTGTGGTTATATATTTCTGGAATTTTGCTTGCCTGGTGGAATTTTGTATGCTACCATGTCTTCAGTCTGCTCTGATTTAGTTATATATTTCTGTGGATCTGAAACCTTAATTACTGTGGGAATATGAAGGACCTTAGTCATCTATTTGTTGGACACCATTAGTCTATAACTACTGGATTTTTACCATTATCTATATTTGATTATTAAAACTATGTAGCATTGTTGTTGTTTATTTGAATTTACATGAAGGTAATTGTGCTTATTTGAATTTGATTTGTGTAGGTAGTTATGCACTTTTGCTTGATTTTAAATTTGCACTTGCACTTGCACTCCATGCATGCTAATAATTTAAACTTTTGGTTGTATTTTCTTTAGGTATTAGGATTATTTTGAATCAATTAATCAAAGTATCAAAGTTAAAATGCCAAGAGCTAGAGATTCTTTTTGGGAGTATGTGACTGAAGAAGGAGGGACAAAGATTCGATGCAATTTTTGTCAAGAGACGTTTATGGGTAGTATTACCCGTATGAAACATCACTTTGCAAAACAATTGCAAAGAGATGTGAGGCCTTGTCCTTCGGTGCCTCATCTTGTTCATGAAAGGGCATTACAGGCCATACAAGAGATGGAGTCACGTAAGAAGACAAAAGTATCAGATTTATTGCAATCATCTCAAGTTGGTAGTGGAAGTTCTTCAGGATCGATTTCAAACATGACTTGTGGTAATTTAGGAGGAGCTCAGCCGAAGGTAACTCAACTCATAAAGAAGAAAGAAAAAGATGTTGCAGATCATTTGATGGCAAAAGCTTTTGTGGCTAATAACCTTCCATTTAACTTGCTAAGGTCGCAAGAGTTTAAAGACGCCATCACAGCTGTTTCAAATCATGGTCCGGGATATGTTCTCCCAAGTAGTGAAACAATGAGGGTAAAGTTATTGGCAAGCTTAAAGGATGAAGCAGAAGAGTATGTCAATACAATTAAAAAATCTTGGGCTGTTTCAGGATGCACTGTAATGTCTGATTCTTGGACTGATGCAAAAAAGAGGCCACATGTGAATTTGTTGGTGGCATCTCCTATGGGAACAATATTTTTAAAAAGTGAGTGTACGGTGGGGAAGAAGAAAGATGCAACATACATAGCGAATTTTATTGCATCTGGGATTGAAGAAATTGGACCAGAAAATGTTGTTCAATTCATATCAGACAACGCTTCCAATTACAGTGCGGCCGGAATCATTATTGAAGATAGATATCCAAATATTTTCAAGACATCATGTGCAGCACATTGTTTGGATCTGATTTTAGAGAGTATTGATGAGCTTCCTCATGTGAAACCAATTTTAGAAAATGCGAGACTTATTGTGAAGTTTTTATATAGGTTTCAGCATGTTTTGGATTTAATGAGATTACACACCCAAAACAGAGAACTAAAAAGGCCTGGGGCTACTAGGTTTGCAACACAATTCCTCTGTTTACAATCTATTCTCAAAGAAGAACAAGCATTAAGGTTTATGATTGCTTCAGCGGAATGGCGAGCTTTATCTCAAAGTAAGACAGATAAAGGAATAGAAATTGCAAATATTATACAGGGGAATGTGTTCTGGGGGAAGGGCAGAGAAATAATACAAACAGTTGAGCCTCTTGTTAGGGTCCTACGGATGGTGGATGGTGATGGTTCTACTATGGGATATCTTTACGAAAGTATGGATAGAGCGAAAGAGGCAATCAAGGAAGTACATAAAGGCAATAATGAGAAATATATGCCTTTTTGGAAGATAATTGATGAAAGATGGAATAGGACATTGCACAGCCCCTTGCATGCAGTTGCCGCCTACCTTAATCCTAACTTGTTTTATAATAAACTTGTGAAGATGGATAAGGAAGTAAGGGTGAGCATTGAGAAGATGATTGATAGGATGATCCCTAATTTTGAGGAGGCAAAGAAGTTTAACAAGGAGCTGAAACTTTACCACCAACAAGACAATTCCATCTTTACCAAATGGGGAATTGAAAACCTTTGTGATACACATCCAAGTAAGTTCATTACACACTTACATTATTTTAATTTTTGAAGTTTAATTAGATTTCAGTTTTAATAGTTAACATTTTAAAAATGTATTTGTATTGTAATTAGGACTTTGGTGGGACATGTATGGACAACAAGTTCCAATCCTTCAAAAGTTGGCAATCAAATTGCATAGCCAACCATGCAGTGCCTCAGCATGTGAAAGAAATTGGAGTGCTTTTGAGGCTGCACACACGAAGAAGAGGAACAGATTAGAGCCAAATAAGTTGCATGACTTGGTGTTTGTTCGTGTGAACTTGCATTTGATGAAGACAAGTGCAATTAAAATAAAGAAGGACAATGAACCAATTAATCTTGAGAAAATTTTGGCATTCCCAGATGTACTTGAAGTTGAAGCTGAAGGGAATCATGAACTTGAAGATGAAGCACCCTCTTCCAATGAATCTTTAGGGAATGAAGATGATGCAGATTTTGATGACCTTGATGATAATGTGGCTTTTAACCAATTGATAAATAGGAATGAATGATTTATCATGTAATTTGTATTCCGTGATACTTTTTGTTGATGAAATTGTAAGAACAATTTGTATTTTGTGATACTTTTTGTTGATGAAATTGTAAGAACAGTTTGTATTTTGATGGCTTGATGGAATGAAATTGGATGTTTCATGTTTAAATGATGTTATGGACTTATTATTGTTGATTATAGTTACTTTTTTCTATATTATCTCATCAAATTGTTAGATATATTAATTAGTATCATATATATAATTTTTATAATTTTTTAATTATTTTTTCGTTTTTTTCCCGAAGTTTTCCCCTTTTTTTCCGTTTTTTTCGAATTTTTCCGTACTTGACCCTTGCCGAATTATTCCCGTACCCCGACTTTGTGACTATGGTCCCAACTGCCAACTAGGTGACATTTTGACTACACTGATAGCACATAATGTGTTATGTGACCGTGAGAGTTACCACTATACTAAAATTCCTATTTTACTAAAAAATCCAAATGGGGGCAAATTATCGTAACAATAAGAGGTAACAAGAAAAAGCACCAACCCTGCAGAAGGTTCTGCACTTGACTCTTCTGCACTTCCAATTGCTTGAAACCCAGATGCCAAGCTCTGGGTAGAGTCAAACCCTGCTCCAAAGCTGCCAAAGGTCAGCTGAGTGCGGTCAGCCTCAGGGACTCGAAGATGCTGTGGTATGATTACATGCTGATTCTCTAAGACATTCACTCGTGAAAGCCTCTCCTGCAACTGAGCTGTTTCTGTTTTCGATTCCCTAGAATTATCGGTGGGAGTTGAAACAGGGATTGCAGCTGTTCCAATTACTTCAGGGCTGACAATACTGGACTTCCGACTCGATTTTGGTTTCCATTCCATATTAGGCTGGGGAGCTGCATCAAGGAACATAGTTAATGTCAGCTCTCAAAATATAGAAACAAGCTTGAGTGCAAGGTAATAATTAAGACATGATCTATAACAACTGCCTGGAGGCTGGGACTACAACAGCCACTACCTATCCCATGTTTATATTTTACAGTCAGTTATATTTTATATTTCAAAACATGAACATCAAAATTGTGGTTGAGATAAAGTTCCGCAAAAGATGAGAAAAGTACTTCCAGATACTTGGATGAAACTGGAAACTTCATATTTGGTGTTTTTGTAATAGCATAGTTCAGCAGTATGTGACATCAACCAAGACATAATAAGTCAATCTTCTGCATTCGTTTTACCTCACAAACATCCTATTATTATAACAGTGTGTGACATCTAACCTCAAAACATACTTCTTAGTTCTTACGGCTTTAGATAACAGTGTACAATCAAATTATTTTGGAAGGCAAACAAAGTAGTAAGCAGGTGAATACAGGTTTTAAACCTAGGTCGGTGTAAGACCAACTTTTAAAAATAATCTTTAACCACATTTATAAATATTTAAAATAATAATAATACGGACAAGGTTGGGGGCCATCTGAAAATTTTGTTTCCAATAACTACATTAGACAAAGAAATTCAGTCAACATTCCGTGCAATGATCCTTTAAAAAATACTATACCAACATAAAAATTAGTATAATGACAATATTATACCTTTCTGATGACCCATGAGTTGTTGATGTGGTTTGCTACTATACTGATTGCTCAAGAAAGATCTGCTAACTGGCATGCTTGATATAACAGATTCAGGTGCAGCTGTTTGACTGGGTTGGTCGCTTTTTGAAATCGCAGTAGAGGGTCGAAATGATTCTGTAGATGTAGAAATATTGTTTCCCGAAAGTGGATTTGAGAAAGAACGGCTTGGAACAGATGAATGTTTACTGGAATTTTCAGAAGACTGTCGGCGAACACCCACTACCCCAACTTCACGTTTAATAGCTCCAACAACACCAGATGACCTGGAATCGGGAGATGGAACATGAACAGGGTCTGAAGACGAGGAATACACCCCTACTACAGAATGTTTTGATGCCAGTGTTGCAGAAGACGGTTGAGAATCATGTGGCTTCAGTCCTTGATGCTGCGAAGCTGAGGTTGGGACTATTGCCCGTGTCTCTTCCGATATTTCTTTCCTTTGGGGTCCAGTTAAATTAGCATCTTGAGCATGTCTCGGGAGAGAATCAGTGGGCCGATTTAAAGCTTGAGATGACTTCTGTCCATCTGAATTCCTGGCACCTGAGTTCTTTTGATCAGATAATGTCCCTGTTGAGCTGCAGAAAGAGGGAAAAAAAGACCATGAACATATACTGAAAGACACATAAACCACAACTTTTAGATTCAGAACCCCTATTTTGTTACACAATGCATAATATGTGCAAGGTCTGGCAGAAACTAAAGGCAATAATACATGTGTTGGTCTTAACTAAGATGGTTCGAACATGCTGATTTTTGGCCCGATAGATCTATTAGATGGGACCATTTGATGGTGGGTCCTGATTCTCAGCTAGCCAGCCACGTGCCCACACAGGACAGTGAGAGTTAGACTCTAAATTTACTCTTTAATGATATTAGAAGGTTGCCACTGGAAATATTAGTTCCTATAAATATGCAGTATAAAAGTTGTATCCAATTAACTATACACATAAAAATTATGATAGTAGTATATAAGTAATGGCTGAATGTATATAAAGAAGAAGAAAGTTGGCCTTTAAGAGTGTCTCGACATGTATGCAGGACATGTCAACTTTTTTGAAATGGGTTCACTACAATACATGGGTAAGAGACAATAAACGTAGGTTGCCCAATAGTGCCACAGGCTAAGCTGCTAAACACAGTTCAGTTTGTGGAAAAGGTATATTGCACAATATATCAATTTGCACTTGACAAGAAGCATTCTAATGAAATTCCTTGTTTGTCACAAGAGAATATAAATTTGTCCCAACTTCCCTACAGCAACTTTATAAATATATTTGTTATTCAAAGCTTTCAAAACAACGGAAATGAATTAAGTCCCAATTTCCATGTAATTACAGACTATAAATTCCTAGTTCACTTCCTTAAATATCAAGTTCCTTGTGCAATACCTTGAATATCCTAAATTATTGCATAAACGTTTTTTAAGATCTTACATGGAGTAAAGAACATAGTGGGTTCCATATTTTCTATTTTTTTGTTGATACTCCCAGTTTTTTCTGTCATGTTTAGTCGATCAAATATTTATATCTATATTCTACCGCGTCAACTTGATAAATCAAAAGTCAAACAATGAGTAAAGCAATAACAACAACCTTGGGACAAAAGACAATTAATCGTATTGAATCTTGAGCAGATTAGGTCAGATCGCTTGCAAGCTGTCTGCTCATGAACAAATAGACAGATGCTACGAAGCAATATTGAGTATTGTACCCATTTCAAAAATGAGGAGAGCCAATATGCCAATCACAAAAGTACTGTAAATTACAACACAGTAGAAGCAAACTACGAGCATATATTAGACAGATAAAACAAATAAATGTACCTCTTTTCGCCAACGCTTGAGATCACTTGCTCATCAGTGGAAGTTGAAATTCGATGTGATGCAGGCTTTATTTCTCTATTTGTACTCTGATTAACTCTATTGTCTCTCACAATACGGAACTCTCTGCTGATTCCTGCATCTAGTCAGATTTTATCCATCAATTGGAGCACCAATATAAGGGCCTCATGATTAAATGTGCAACCAAAAAAGAAAATCATTTCGCAGAATTGATATATCAAGCAACACATAAAATTTAAATTTAAAAAAAAATTGGATGAATGTACAAATGTTTTAGATGCAGAGGTTTGTTGCCCAGCAAAGTCGAAGCAACCACTAACCTGAATGAGTTGAATGCAGAATAGAAAGTCAATAGAAAGCAGGATAGTCAACTTGTCACCTAGGCAACCACTCTGATTAGCCAGGAACCCTAGTGCATGTATCAGGGTTTAGGCAGGCACTTGCTAAGACAAAGTCACTAGTGGTGCCTAGGCATCGCAACCAAGGTACTAAACAACTAGGAACAAAGATGCCCAACTCTAAAACCCTAGAGCAACATTGGAAACATTTCTATATCTTTTACAAACACATCAAACAAAAGGATTTAGTAATCCCTGCTCGAAAGATAAAACTTGTCCAAACAGAGGTTCAGTTCCCAGGACATCATATAACCCATATATATATATATATCCAAGAAAACCAAATACTAAACTCGTTATGAATTTGCATTACCATATAAAGCATTCCGAGTATAACCTCTGGTTCGAGCATTACGATCCAAAAATGTATGAGAAGTTATCCCCTGTCCTATGTGCTCGACATGTTTTCTCGGCTCTATAGGACCCTTGTAACCTGTATTCTGAGCCATAAATAGATTAGATTTGTAAGTCAAATGATAAATTAATTAATGATCAAAACATGTTAAATTAACAAAAATTCCCTCTAAACTAATCAAAATCTTTTACAAATTTAAAAATAGTGCAAATAAACTTTAAAAATGTAGCAACAACTTATGAAATTACAATTGAAAACTAAGAGAAGCCTTGTTAGAGGTAAAGTGTCTTCCTAAACTGAAAAACCAATTTCTAAACAGGGGACAAATGGATATCTTTGAAGTAACTCCCTCAAATATCTAAAGTTCTTATTTTACAGATTGTAGAACTTTATTATTCATATCTTAGCAGCTAAAAAGAAAGAATTATCTTACAGTTGACCATTTAAAGGCATCTGTCAAGCAATTCAAATTTCAAAGTTTCCTACGAATACAACATGTTCCTTAAAAGACATGCAAATTGACTGATTTCACCTCTTTCATTGTCAGAGGGTAGGCATGCTTAGAATGTCACATTTTTTCGGACCATCAACATTAAATGATGCGATCGAAGCTAATAAAGATCCTGGGACATGATTATTAGACCTATGGATCGATACTCAAGTTTAAATGAATTATAAAGAAAGTAGTATGGAAAATACATTGTTTTAGAGGCTTTGAGACCCCATGTCTTAATACTTGTTTGATCAAGCAACCCCAAGCAATAAAGAAGTAAACATGTACTACTAGGTTGTGCAAGATTAAATGTTTACCAACATTCATTTCACATAATTTGAAATTTATAAATGATTATCCAGCAAAGAATATCAATATCATATAATTGAACCATTTTTTGGGAGTTTTTTCTTCAATAGGTACCATTTTGTGGAGTTCGAGGAAGTGACTTGCAAAAAGAACTAGCATCTTCTAGAGGGTATGCGACCATGCCACTGTGAGCATTAGGCACTGCAAGAAATTCTTGCTATGGTGCAAGACCATAGGGTTTCATCAGCTTTTTAGCCTTCAATTAAGAACATATCATAGAATTTTTTTAACAATACCCCTTGCTAAAATTTTGCAGGAAAAAAAGTACAATCTTTAAGTTTCAAATTCAAGTGAATACTATGAAGTCAAAAGGGGAACCAGTGTAAAAGATTCTTCTCTTCCTCAAGGGATGTAATTTCCCGCTTGCATACTAGGGGGCAGGGGCAAGTCCATAACTCCATATTATCTGTAGTATAATCATTTGCAAGGGATTTTTCCACAACTCCTAAACATCCTATGGATCATAGTGACATATCCAACCCAACATGCCAATCCGCCTAGCTTTTATGGGTTTGGATTTTTTGGGTTTTGTTTTCTCCACCCATTTATAATTTGATAAGATTTTAGTTGGGCTCCCCGGACTGGACCCATTAATTGATTAAATAATATACAATTATACAGTCAATAAATAAATAATAATTTTAAGTTTCGATGTTATTATAATTGAAAATTCAATAATTCATTTATTTAATTATTATTTGTTTATTTTAATAAACGGGTTGAGGGGTCCCTTATTTCGTTGGGTTTGGGTTGAGGGTATTCTTACCCGGTCCAATCTGATTTGTTCTGGCCCAACATGTTGCCATTCCTACAAATCTGACTGAGAGAACTATTGACTTGATTAATTATAATGGTAACCATGAAAATATAAACAAAACAAAGAAACGGAAGACTGCATCAAAAGGGAGAATGTTTTAACTTTGGTCTACACTTCATGAAACATCATATCTATTTCAAGAAATACAAAATGAAATTAATATCCTGCAGGAGAGAATAATATCTGATCCTGTACACCAATAATTAGTTAAGTGCATAACAGAATAGCATGATGCTAAAAGAACAACAGATGATGCAGAAGAAAGAGGAACACTGGAAGATTGT
Source organism: Tetracentron sinense (assembly GCA_015143295.1). NCBI lineage: Eukaryota > Viridiplantae > Streptophyta > Magnoliopsida > Trochodendrales > Trochodendraceae > Tetracentron > Tetracentron sinense. The sequence goes on from CM026569.1 coordinate 1,893,922, forward strand.
CTAATATTTCCACATAAAGCACTTAGCCTATGAATCCGCAAAAAAAAGTATTCCCAGCATACCTCTTTCTTCTTGTCCCTTTTCCTCTTCACCACATGAAATGGATCTGAGTAACATAAAAACAAATGAGATGGATAGAAGTTTAGAAGCAAGAAAGTGCAATAAAGTAACGTAAATGACTCAATGTATGCAACATGCTAGGAACTATAACAAGCTAAATACTTTCTCACTACACGAAAACCATACCCCTAACTAAAAACAACAAAAGAATCATTGTCCACAACCATTAACAATATTCAATATAAACTTTTAACAAGTATTTGCGTGGGGGTAGTGTGGTGTCCAAAATTGCGTCGAGATTTGAATGATTGGGAAATTGGCGATATGTGTCGTCTTTTTCTTCAGCTTAAGAGTGCCTCTTTGAGGCTCCATGACATAGATGTTAGAATTTGGTCTAGCGTCAACAATGGTTGATTCTCAGTTAGATCACTATTACAACCTCTAGGGTCTATCCCGCATGCATCTTCTCCTCATAGAATTGTGTGAAATCTAGGAATTCCATCTAAGGTATCCTTTTTTTCTATAGAATGCAACTTTGAATAAGATTCTCACTTGTGATCATCTAAAATCTAGAGGATCGAGTTTGGCTAATCGATATTTCATGCGTCTTAGGTATTTTTTATCCCGAGTAGGCGTGGATTGGGTCTTTCCTTCTTCCCTTCTAAGCTTTTTATTCTGCTGGGTTTTGGTGAGTGAGGAAAGTGCCCTGATAGCAATTTGGGCGACACTCCCTAGGGCCATTTTGAGGGTAATATGGAAAGAGAGGAACATGAGAGTTTTTGACAACTCGCAATCATCTCTTTACCGTATTTGTTCTCGCACCCGCTTAATGTTCTTCGAGTTAATAGCTTCTTGAAAGCATAATGACAAAGTTGGGGTCGGGAATAATTCGGCAAAGGTCAAGTTCGGAAAAATTCGGGAAATTCCGTAGAAAAATTCGGGAAATTCCAGGGAAAAATCGGGAAAAATTCGGAACAAATAACAAAAAAATTAATAAATATAAAGATATACCGAATAATTTGATTTTAAAATATACAAAATAAGTAGTTTTTTGCCAAGTTTGAAAAAATAATTCGGGAATAATTCAAAAAAAATCGCAAATAATTTGGGAATCCAATAATTCGGAAAATAATTCAGCAAAGCAAAATTGGGCGAATAATTCGCGAATTTTTGAAAAAATGGAGTTTTTTGTTACAGAGCTCGACAGGAGGTGGCAAATCGGAGAACCTTGTTGGGTTGATAGTATCCCCACCATACGAAGGAACCCTATGTTGCGACTGTTTCTTGCTTTGCTTTTATTTCTTTATGACTTCGAGATTATATTCTTGTAAACTCTTCTTTTGTAGTTCTCTTTGATTAATATATGGCTCTCATTATCGATTAAAAAAAGTATTTGCATGGTATCTTATCGAAGCCTATTGAGGGTGTCCCCGTACTGGAGGTCCCCCCCAAAAAAAAAAAATCCCTCTATCTATGAACATTTTTGTTTATATCATGAATCTTCCTGATATCCTCAATCATCAACTCATGCATCCAAAACTAATATCTAGCTCTTTCCATTGTTCTTTGACAAGGCCCAATATTTTACCTATCAAAAGTCATCTAAGCTCTTAGCATATCCTATTTATTGTTCGTCTCAACCTGTTACGACTTCTACTATTCTTCTCACCAATTATTAGACCAGTGAATGAAATAAGAAAGGTTATACATTTCATTATTATCATCATCAATGCCGTGTCCCTGATATTTTGGGTTAGCAAATGGTTATCAATTTCATACGAATCCCATATACAAATCTCAATGAGTATCAGTAATCAATACATGTCAGACAGGAATGTTCATCCACAGCAACGTGTTTGACTAGCATTAGGTCAGGATTGTTTCTTGATAATAGACTATTCAATGCCAACATAGAATATGATATAATGCACGCTATAGAACTTGTGAGTTTAAGAACATGTAATATTGGTTTTGCTGGAAAATCGTTCATGAGTAATGAGTTATGGCACAAAGATAACTTGTGCTAATTCGCAACAAAAAAAATTATCAAATATAGAGAATTGTACCACAGTTCCAATGCTGGCATCAACAGGCTATAAGAGAAACTTACACTAATACCGCATTACAGTACAAACAAATCAAGCACACAGCACTAATGAGTAATAAAGTAAAATGGGTATATGCACGATATGGTATCCTAATTTCACTAAATATGTCTACATGAAATCCAGATTTTCAGCACCTGTGAGCATTTTCCACACATCACAGCTCACTACAACCTCAAAAAAGCACTCCAAAGTTAACATCCATAAAATTGCAATAAAAAACATGCAAACTTCAGTAAAATTAAACAAACTCAACCCGAATCATTCAAAATGGTAGTAGTCCCTTGACAATGAAGAAACTAACTTTCTAGTTTGCTCCAAAAAAAAAATTATTCTTTTGCCCAAAAAAAAAAATCTAACTTTCTAGTTCAAAAGTTAACGTCTGCCAAGCAAAATCCCGCAAACAAGCATAAAAACAGCAAAACAAAACGAAAAAACAAGAAAAAAACAAAAGGGTAATTAGAAAAAGTAGAAACTCGCCTTGATTTAACAATTTCTGCGCCGTCTCGTTAGGATCCATGTTGGTTTCCTTAAGCATAACATAAATATCGGCTTCCGAATGGTTTCCAACTATTTCTTTTATAGACTGGATGGTTTTCCGGACGCGAGCAGAGAGGATTTGAGTTTCACCGTCGATTCGCGGACCGGAGATCATCCCGTTCAGAGAAAAAACGGATTGAAAAATCGAAAACAATAAATATAGAAAACCAAACTCTCAAACAGCTATCTATCACGAACAAATCAGTGGATAAAATCAACAAGAAACGATCTTCGAAATCGAAGCAAGCCGTTTGCTCTCCTTCGAATCCCTTAAAAAGGCCGAAGAGGGAAACCAAAGGTAGGGAGTTTTGAGAGAGCGAGGGTTTTGAAATCGTTTAGAGAGCAAGGGTTCTGATTTTCTCTTCTTCTATTTACATAAATACCCTTAACTTTTCAACTTCTTTCTGCTATGCATGGAGGGGAACGAGTTGAATTTCCTATTTGACCTCTTAAAGTGACTAAAATAACCTTTCTCATTTGCTGAAGTAGTAGTTATTAGTATTTGAGCTTAGTTGTTTAAAAAACAAAACTGTTTGTTTTTACTTTTAGGGTTATAGATATTCTCATTCCAGTTAGCGAATAAGAAATATATTTACTCCAGCTTATATTGCTCCACCTGTTCTAAGTAAAAGGGGCTAAGGGCTATGGACCAATACAGGGTCAGCTGAAAATCTACCTTGTCAAATTTCCCTTTCATATATTTATAATGATTTTGTAAAAAAAACTGTATATTTTAGATGATTAAGTGCTTATGATAGTCTAATTTCCCACCACTAGTGATTAAATCATTGATTCACGGTTTTTTTTTTTTTATATATATAACATGGATATCCCGAGCCTTAAAGACTTGGATTAGTCTCACGTGCTGCATAGGGAATACCCCCATCTCATACAACCGATATTGACGGGAGCCCAAGAATCAACCTTGAGAGCTTCGGGTTTACGATTTGTCCTTCGGCGACTGGGTTACACCCCAAGGGGGTTATTGATTCGCATTTCACTGGTATAGTAATTTTGCTATATCCCGAAGAGATCTTTCTGATACTGCCATAAAATAATAGTCTGGCCCTAATTATGCTTTATACATGTTATCAAGATTTCATTATGAGGTATAAATTCTTAATTCCTCCCATAAATATAACATGTTATTAGAAATGCAAGCAATGCTAGTGGCACCCTCACATGAAGACCTCGTTGTGTTTTAGGCAATGCATCGGTGGACTATTTGGCATGCTCTTCATGCAAACATGCCACAACCATTGCTCTTCATCAATTGGGTTGCAATTTCAGTAAGACTTTAAATACAACGAAATGAATGATTTCAAATCTCATTTTTATAAAAAATTGGTAAGACTTGATATCTAATCTTGTTAAAAACCTTGACAAAATTACTCAAATTTCCTACCTACTACCATGACCAAGTGTAAAGTGTCAAATCTTTATAAGTCTAAACAAAAGAATGGACCCTTAAAATTAATGAGAAATAAGGGCATTGGCATAATTGGCACAAATTCGGAGGATTCTTCCTGGCATGAAATTGGTTTATTTACTCGCGGTGTCTTACTGAAATTATGAAATTTTGGGGAAGAAGAGTTATCCAATTACAAGCCACTAATTGAGAAAAGCTTACATACATACATATATATATATAATTTTATTTTCTTCTTTCTTTCTTTCTTTTTCTTTTATTTTTCTATGTCAGAATTTTCTCCTTGAGAAAGCACAGGGTACCCAAGGTGATTGATGATGTGGGTGGTAACCCGGCCTTCCAAACCTCCACTCACTGGATTTTTTAGAACTTTCATAGGAAAAAAAAATTGCCAAGGGATGATTTATACAAGCATTCCATTTCTCCCAATTTACCTGTTCATTGCAGAAGAGAAATAATTTTTTCCCACAGTTTGAGACCACTAACACTGTAGTTGGTAGTTTATCCTTGAAGACAGATATGCTCAGAAAGGTGCATATTACCCTTGCCTTCAACTTTCCCCTAATTATCTTCATATCTGCTTAATTTCGGCAATATAGATTTCAAAACTCCATCAAGAAACTATAGGTAAAACAGTGTTCAAATAATTTGAAACAAGAGACCTTACTGAGACAAATGCAACGGTTAGGAGAATCTGATAAATAGTATATGTTATTATAAGTTAGATAATATTATTGCTATTAACATTTTCTAACTTCTCCTAAATCCAGGTCTCATCTATACCCACCCAATAAACTCCAATCACCCCAACCATTGCTCTTCACCCACTATAAATGGGGAAAAAAAAAAAATAGCGCAACCCACAATAATATATTTCAGCAAACGTGAAGCTGGGCACGAGAGATATCTGAGTCATGTTATCATCATCTGTGCCCGAGAATATTTAGAGAACTGCACCTAATACCTTGGAAACAAAGAAGAGACACTCAAAGCGCCACATTCGCCACCACCACCGCATTCGTTTGCTAAATCACAAGTACTGTTTATGTATCCTGGCTCGGTTATCTTCCCACCACAGCCTTGCATACATCTCTCCAAACCTTTCTCGGCTGCACCAGATTCATATCACATATCAAATTCATGTCAATACAATTGCAAGTCAATTTGATAAATAATGGCCAGGGAAATCAGGCGGGAACCAGCTTTACAAATTAAACCCATATCTACTGAGGTGCAAGTTCTTAGAGCACTCCTGAGGAATCTGTCTTAAGAATCTTACCCAGGGCTGTTTTCAAGAAAGCCAGGCTCCATTAGGCCCCACTAATCTTAAGAGGAAAATAAACATTTGTACAGAGATTTCGCCTTTCTTACCAAACTTTTACCCAACTAGGTAATCAATCTATACCACAACACTCGATCAGATTGATTACAAGCTTCAGTAATCCCTGTTTCTCTATTGATATTTTTGTGTATCTGTTCAAGTTCTTAGCTCTAGATTGAAAGGAGCAGTACCAAAACTACCAAAATAGGCCATCAGTGAGGATTGGGTACTGACAAACTGATTTATGCTAGAGGGGGATGTGGTCCTTTAGGTATGAATGAACCTCTTGAATGTGCAACAGTAAAAAATAAAACGAATAGGGATTTCATTTTGGATAGGGTATCTCCTAGGTGGAACAAATTGAATATGAGTCCAACTACCAAACAAGTGTGCCGCATGCAATGGTACATAACTATACGTTCTTAGATCATCCTTCAAAATAAGATCAATCTAATCATGACAGCTTCATGTAAAAGCCGTTTACTCATCTGAAAGTATGTTCCCTTGTAAAACAACACGTATAAGTGTCATGTTGTCATACACTTCAAAAGCAGGCCAGTGAAACTAACAGCATCCTCTGGTGTTATATACACATCTCGGGGACTTTGTTTCCAACGCTCAAAAGCTAGTTAAATGAAGATGTGAGTTGAAATGCATGGTGTAACAAATAATGATTGCTGTTAGAATCATGGCTCCAATGGATACCAACAGAAGCCTATTTTACTGGCTAGATTTTCTCGCTCAGACTCAACTTTTATGTGAGATGTGTCATCTCATTAGATTTGCAATAGAAGCTTACTCACCTGAATCTGACTCGTCTGAGCTCCCTTGTGCCGCCTGCCAATGCTCTGATGGTAATATAAACCCCGGGCTCATCCTGTTCAACCCATTCTGTCACCAGATCGCTGGCATTACTGATGGAGAGCTCTCCTGAGCGATCTGCTTCCCTTGGTGAGCTAGTCCTCAGAGAAGCATCCATTGATGATGTCTCAGTCTTGGCCCCGCTGATGCTGGAGAGCTTCGGAGTGGAGGCAAGACTTCCCGAGTCGTGGTAAAGGCGGGATTCCATCGGATGGTGTTCAAGTGAATCTGAGGATGAGTAACCCATTCCCATAGGCTGGTGGAAGTTGCAGGGTAGGCGCTCTTTGCTCAGTGATGGAGTCACAGGGCTGTCTCCCGCAGATTCAATCTTTGAGCTCTAAAAGAGGAAGAAAAATGGCATTTTGTACAACAAAAAACAACCACAAAGAAGAAAGGGAAAAAAAATCATCATCATTACATGGTGGGGACTGATTTGATATTTCAATACTGGGCCCTGTAGGTGACTCAAACAAAGCTTTCCTCGATGTGCATTCAGTTAGCAAGATGAGGGAAGCATCATCACAACCGCTTGATATGAATTCGACGATAACAACTCACACCATCATCACCTTCAAATGTTAATGGTGATAATATGTAATTGTTATTTTAGCTTAATTTTCCATTGTCATATTTCCGATGTGCAAATTGGGTGGGAACTTACCCCGTCTTCAGATCTTGGCGGAGTAGGAAGTGGGATAGCTTGACGGTTGAACCTCTGGACATTGTATAGTTCCATGACCTTGTCAAAGTTCTCCGCCCACCACCTTTGTGCTTGCCATTTGTTAAACATCTCTCGACTAACCAAACCAAGCAAACCACCAGTCAGTACTAATAATGTAAGATAATGTCTGACAAAGGAGTGATCAGATTAACATTAGAATTTCTAATGGGTGAATTCTGCCAACTAGTCATTCCTTTAACTGGTCAAATTGTTGGTGCATAGCACCCGAAAAGAAAACAAATCTGCAAAACTCCGTTAGATCCCAATACTTGCAATACATGACTACAATAACATTATACATAAATCACACAGCTAAGAGGCACTTAGTTGAATAACTTTCTTGAAGATAGTTGAAGCCTTCCACGTGCAAGGGAAATGGTAGCACTACATCCAGGAATCAACTTAGTTCTTCCCTCCGGTCTATCTCTACAAGCTTGCACTGCTTGGCAGAAGACAGTCAACCTCTTTAAGGATAACCAAAATACAATATAAGAAAATAATTTTATTTCTTGCTTGGTCTCAACATTGGCATTTATTTAAAATAATTGGATTTTTTTGAAAACTCCAGATCTTCCTTGTAAATATATGAATCCAATTCAAAGAAGAACCAAGTATATTCTTAGACACACATGTCCATTAATTGGCAACAAGTTTGGCTTGTTGGATTTAATTGGAATTCATTTGTCCAATTAAAGTATGTGTGATTATAGGCATTCACTGCCAAATCATCTCTTAATAGGGTTAATTTATTCCAAATATTTTATTGTTTGAACCATAGTTGCCGGGAAGCTATGTACAAGGTGGGAAGCTCGCTTCCCAGGAAGCTCGTTTCCCAGACTCGCTTCCACTCGCTTCTCATTTAGTAGTCAAGGGGGTTATGAATTTCCTATTTAGGAAGTAATGTGATAGACCTGAGTCTAAAGCCTATGACATATATCCTAGGCAAAGTATTGTTGAATTGAAACCTAAAACTTTAAGGCACCTACTTCTCCACAAATATCTCATATAAAATAAAATTTAAGGTATAATTGATCATCTTAACATAATGAGAATAATGCACCTATAGCTATTTCTCGCTTCCTATTTCCTAAGGATTTTTTGAGCTTTGCTTCCTGCTTCTCGCTTTCGCTTCGCTTTTCGTTTTCGCTTCACGACTTGGTAACTATGGTTTGAACACAATTAGGATTAACACTATTACCCTTGGTCAATAGTCTTTTCATGTTTTATCTATATTGTTTGGATACAGTCACAACACTAGTCAAGTTAAGACTATACTAATTTCATTATAATCCGATTTATGGTTATCTTTATCTATTTTACTATATATGGTTTATTTTACCCATGTTTGGTGACTTGTTTAGTCATCTTTCACTTATCCATATTTCTGTTTGGACTTTGGAGTGATATCAACTTTGTCTCCAAATGGATAGAGTAACAAGGTTGTTTGGATATGGGTAGACTATAATTAGATCAGTTTCCAAGATCAGACCGTTCAAGGAGATCTGAAAGACTTGATTAATCCAATTTGACTTGTCAGAGGATCGGTCATTGTGGACTGGTCCTAAATGGGCTATTCAGATCATATGGATCTAGATGAATTAATCCAATTAATCACACGGATGGTCCAAATGGACTATCCATTAGATATCAACCGAATGGTTCAGATGGTTCTATTGGCTAGCCGGATTCCTAAAAAAATAGTGGTTTCCCTTCTTTCAGGGAGGACTGACTTAGATTATGTAATAGACGGCTGGCCCAACAAGGACAGTACAAAGCCTCTTAGATCGCGTTAGAACGACTTATGCGCGTTCTTAAGCAATTCAGCATTTATCCAAGACGAAAGCATTTATAGAGCGAAAAAGGGCTTTCGAGTGAGCTTGGGGGATTCGATCGAGGTCAAGGATTGGTCTATGCAAATGGTAGTTGCTCATTTTTCTCCACCCATTTTATCATAATGATCTTCCGATGGATAAGGGGGACTCTTAGATATCAATTGGATGGTCCAGATGGACTGTCTAATATCTTGATCGGACCCAATTGGGTCTGATCTAGGCTCCTTCCAATTAAAAGGTGTTGCACATCAATGGCACTACAATTCTCCTTCTCTATTTGAGCTTGGGGAAGATGGCCTACAAGCCTTATTCTCTACCATAAACCATGTTGTTTGGTGTATGGAGGAATTCAAATGGCTCTCCTTTTCTTGTCCAGCCAAGGAAGATGGCCTCTACTTCTCTCTTGGCTTGAATCATACCCTAGTTTGATTCCCTTCTTGGGCTTCACATGGTAGTTCAGAGGTATACGTCCAACCCTTGCATAACTCCCTCCAGCCCCTTATAAAGAGGGACGAGCTAGCCCTATCAATGGTTTACCCCACAAGGTGGCTAGGTTCATTGAACCCGCCCATACACATCCCTTGGATGGTAGCCCAAGAGCCACCAACCCAATATGGGTAGATCGGACAACCACCAGCTGATCAGAGTGATCAGATGGTCTCGATTAATCCATTTGATCTCCCATGTGAGATCAACCATCCGATGAACCTCAGCGATCTCACCTCTAGCCAATGGGACACATAGCCACCCGTGGGCACACAACTGAGGGTATCACACCCAATGGACAATTCCGATGAAATCAAAAGAGTAAACAACCCCAATGCGACTTCACGACAATGTACATGTACGAAGTGCAAAGTGCGCTTCATAGCACCCAAAGACCTTTGCCTGCACACTCGCTATGAGCATAGTTCGCGCACCTAAGTTTGGGTGTGAGGAATGCTTAGATAACAAGTTTATAAACCTTAAAGGGTTCTTATTATAATCAATGAAGGCACTCAAGTCTTTACAAGTTCATGAGATTTCTCATCATAGTAAGGTTTTAAAATAAATTTAAAAGGCTTAAGGACTTAGATTTGAATCTCAAATTTAAACCACCAAAATCAACAATCCCCCACTTCGTTTAAATTTTGAAAACAGGAAAATATATGTATAACATAATACATGGATGGGCATCCAATAAAAGTCTTGTGCATAACTCGATAGGTATCTTTCGACTAGAGCCTTCACTTATTGCAAACAAATCAAGGTGAGTCAAGGAACACAATAGACTAAGCCTTGAACTTCCCATATTGACTAACCCTAACTGATGCCCGCACGCTTCTTTTAGAGGTTTTGTTGTGCACTACAGTTCAGTACTTTTACGTATGTGCTTTAATCATGGCTTACTGGGAGCTCTAGAGATAAGCTTCAACTCATAGGAAGTGATGAGATTCCTACTCCCAAAAAGGTGAGTCTATCAAGAGTGTCCATGTCACACACCCGCCATTTAAGGTGTACAACACTCAGTAAAAGAGTTTCTTTTAGCTCTCAACTTACAACGTACAGGATAATTTGCAAGTTAACAGTCTAGAGGAATTTTCACAATCAACATCTTGTTATGAAGGGACTCATCTTATAAAAGATAAAGGAAATGAATTTCCTTGATAATAGTGCTCAACAGTTATTTTGACCTACGCTTGTTTGTCCCATCAAACCTAAGAATCTCATCAGGTTGGGTTTTCATCTAGAACATGTATACAGGCTTTTAGTCTCATTTCTTTTGGTGTCACCAAGATCTTGTCAGGGTACTTGGTTAAGGATCTACCATTTCAAGACTTACCGTACTGAGTAGCCTTAGTGCCATTAATCTCCCCTTATAAGCGCATGACATTCCTGTCTAGCTTAACTTCTAGTCCCACAGAAACTGTGAAAATTAGCTTGACATTCACCATACTAGGACGTCTCCCAATAGGATCACGCCTATCTAGTAGGCTGGTTTGTGAATTCATCCGGTACTTAAATTCCACTAACTAATTATCGGTTTAAGCTCTACATTCTTGATGAGTGCCAACCCCTACTATTTTATAGTTATACTTCGTGGTGACACAAGTTGAGAAACTTGTATTGTCATTTGTTGAGCTGAGTTGATTCCGAACTCTTAGTGCTTAGAAAATATGGTGAATCCTGCTTTACACATGAAGCAAAGTGATCTTCAATTTGATGCTTTGCTTGCATTTGTTGTTCTTGACAAATGATCACTCAGATGTTACAATCAATCTCTGATTAACCCTGGTAAACTCAGACCACGGCTAGCCAAATGTATCGTCTTTAAAGATATGAACACAGATCAATTACTGGTTGAGAAACAGTAATGTCCTTGTATTCCAATTGATCTTATATAACCCGGTTTGGAGTTTGCAATCCAACGGTAAACCATTTTGGGTCAGCACTTCTCTGTCTGAATCAATCGCCATTATATACACCCTATTTTGCCCGGGCATCTCTTCTTCTTCTCTAACTCTAACTCTCCAAGGCATGTAGGATTCCTCCCCCATTAAATACTCAAGCCCAAATACCCTAGTGGGCCCCGTTCTGCTCGTTATTCTTAGGATTAGGTAAACAGAAGCAGGGAATAATCACTAATCTCCAGGTAACCCATACCTCACCCTCATTCTCATATGGGACCCCTAAAACAAAAACAAAAAGGCAAACCAAGCAAAAGTAAAAAAAAAAAGCAAATAAGGGATAGCCTTGGTCATTTATGTCATAAACGACCAATCCTTTTGTGGGTTAAAAAGTCTTGGTCGTTTATGTCATAAACGACCAAGCCTTTTGGAGCTTAAAAAGCATGGTCGTTTATGACCAAAATGACCCTATCCATTGCAACCTTATTCCAAACATCGTTTTTTATATAAACGACCAATTAAATATGAGTTATTTTCGCGGTGTCGATTATGTTAAAAACAACCAAAGCTTGGTCCCCAAGTTTGCTTAGTGTAACTAACCACGTGCATGAGAATTTTTTCTGTTACGAGGGGGACTTTTGGTTGTTTTTACCATAAACGACCAAACCATTTTGCACTATTTTCATGGTGTCGTTTATATGAAAAACTACCATAATCAAATCCATTATTTTGTCCATCAAACTCTTATGGTATATTAACTCTCTTTGGACCAAATTACCCCCACAATTTGTGAGTTCTCAAAGATTTCGTCCCCAACAACCAAAAGAATTTTATGTCCCTAAAAATGTTTAGTCCCATATTGGAATTGAGAGAGTTTTTCCTCTCAACCACTCCCTTATAAATACCTCACCCCTCTACCCATTATTTTCACCCAACTCTCAATTAGCCAAACCTCTGTCCAAAAAGACTAAGGAAGCCATGCAATTTGCAAGGCATCCCATGTCTTAGAAATTTTTTCATCCTTCCCTTTTTTCCAAATTCTAAAATTCCCTAAATCCCTAGAGAACTAGAGAAGATAGAGTCTTGAAGAAGAAGAAGAAGAGCTTGAAGGTGTCCAAGAAGGAGAAAGCTTGAAGAAAGAAAAACAAGGGGGTCTCCAACCCACATAGGTAACCTTAAAACTCTATCTCTACATTTGTGTTAATTCTTTTCTTAACCATCTATTTTTCGTTTAATAATGTGAGCCTTTAGATAGATTTTGAGACTTATCCCTCTTGCTTTAGGTAGTTTGGACTCTCGTATGACGCGTTTCACCTATTAGGGGTTTCCAAATGGAAGGAAGAAGTGTCAAAACCTATAGGCATTTTTATAACCCATTCTTGGTTGTTTTCTTTAACTTTTTGAAATATGAGTCAAGTTGTTGAAAAACTCCCCCCGCTTTGCTCTAAAACTCGCTAAGGATCCCTTACGACGAGCTTCGCCGAATTGGGGCTCCTTGTGAGATATAGATATAGAGATGCTCTCTGTTTTTTTTTTTTATCGGTAAATAAAATTTTATAAATAGGAGAAAGGAAGTACAAGTATATGCTAAAAAGGACACAAAACCTAGGAAAAGTTCACAATCTCATAATTCTCAAGCATTTTAGTTTTGGTATATTCTTCTTCTCCTTCAAAAATTTCACTAAAGATCCACTATGACACGTTTCGCCAAATTTGGGCTTTTTGTAAACAATAGGAGAAGGAAGATATTCCCTTCATATTTAGATACATGACTACTTTTGAAAATCAATGTCATTTTTATGCATTTATAACGATGTCTAATCTTCCTAAATTAGAGTCGTTATAATCCCCATTTTTAGAGAGTCTAATCATTTTTCCCATATCATTTTATGTATTTATAGCAATGTCTAATCTTCCTAAATTAGAGTCGTTATAATGCCCATTTTTAGAGAGTCTAATCATTTTTCTCATATCATTTTATGCATTTATAGCAACGTTTAATCTTCCTAGATTAGAGTCGTTATAATGCCCATTTTTTAAGAGTCTAATCATTTTTCTCATATCATTTTATGCATTTATAACAACGTTTAATCTTCCTAGATTAGAGTCGTTATAATGTCTATTTGTGGAGAGCTTAGTCATTTTCCCTATTTGCATACATTTATGATGATGTCTAATCTCCCTATATTAGAGTAGTTGTAATGCTCATTTTTGTAGTCACTCTTTTCAAAATTCCATCATTTTGCATGCATTATAGCGATATCTAATCTCCCTAGATTAGAGTCGTTATAATGCTCATTTTGTTAAGACATAGTCACTCTCTTCAAAATTCCATCATTTGCATGCATTATATCGATGTCTAATCTCCTTTTTTTGATCGGTAATCCAAGCAATATATATAAGAAAAGAAAGAGATAGCAGACAAACAATGAAGAAAGAAACAGAACAACATGGCTCACAAGGACGTGAACCAAAACCCAGCAACTACCAAATGGGAATGTGAACCAGAATCAAAAATAGGCCCCCGACCCCCTCAATGCGGCCCCTACTGCAAGATCAGACTAATAACATGTCCACATCCTTAGATTAGAGTTGTTATAATGCTCATTTTTTTTTAGGACATACCCACCATTTTTTAAAAATTTCATCACTTGCATGCTTGCATGCATTATGATGATGTCTAATCTCCCTAGATTAGAGTCTTAATAATGTCCATTCTTTTTAGACTTAGGTTTCCCCATCTCTTTTTCTAAAATTTCAAATCTAGAGTCCTTTTGTACAAGTTAAATTAGAGTTTTATTAACTATTTTTTTTAAGCCAATCTATTAAATAAACTTTTAAGGAATTTTGAAAGCATGGGTTACCGTCCTTAGACGGGTGATTTGGGGTGCCTAACACCTTCCCCGAATCACGATAGAACCTCCCTCCTAGAATCTCACCATGGTTTCGCATTGCCCATATTTTCTAAACAAAAATGAATTTCGGTGACCAATCATTGCCAATCATACCACAACTCAATGATTGGTGGTGACTCAATATTCACCATATTAGTATGCTTTATGTGTATTTTAGTGGAGAATACCCGGACCAGTTCTTTTTTTAAAATCTTTTTAAAAAAGGTCCCTATATCACAACCATCTAGCACCCATTCTTGTAGAATATGACATTTGAGTTAAGGGCATGCAGGACAATCCTGAGACGAATGGACTTTCCATTAGGAATCTTGAGTTCAACGAAACCAAATCCCTTAATCTTGGATCTTAATAAGTTTTTTACTAGCATTGTCTCATCTACCCCACTAGTTCAAAGAATTGAACAAGTGTGTGACCTTGCAGATAAGATGAGTGGCACATTCTCTATCCACCAATCTAACTTCTTTTCACCGTGTGAACCTTAATGATAGTAGCTTCATAAATGTCAACCTTCTCGTCTCATTTTTCTATAGTGTACCAACCTTCTCGTTTCATTTTCTTGTAGTGTGCCACTTGGTCTTCTCATTCTTGTAATCTCCAACAAAATGATCAAACTTCCCACATTTCAGCATTCAATTAGCTTCGTATGATATGTGTGTCATAAATCTAACAGTCTCTGAGTAAAACATGGTCCAACATCATAGGTGCAAGCATCCCGATGTGTTGCGTTATTTCAGCGAAATTGGCAGATTCAAACTGATTTTCTGACATGTTCCTTATCAGAGCTTCTTCCTCAACCCTTGGTGATGCATTACCTGGTTAAGAGACATTCTATTTTTGGTGATTTAAAACTAAGTCCTTAAGCTCCTTTAATTAATTTTTGGTCATTACTTTACAAAATATTTTTCAAAATAGTCCCTGGTTTAATTGGTTTAAAATCTGTCATTGTAGAGGGAAAAACTTGAAGCTAGGTCTCTTAAGTGAGACTAGCTCTCTTCAAGTGTTTTTCCTCTCTTTATATTTAGTCCCCCATCGGTTAGCTATGAAAAATCCCACGAGCATATAAAACCTTGAGTGTCTTCATAGATTGTAAATAAAAACTTTTTAAGGTGTATTAACTCTTATTTAAACATTCCTCACGCACAAACTTGGGTGCGCAAGCTACGCTCACAGCAAGCGCATGGGCAAAAGGCTTTGGGCGCTATGAGGCGCACTTTGCACTTCGCATGTGCCCATCGTCACAGAGTCGCATTAGTTGAAATCCAATAACTAGGGTTTTGATGAGAAGAGAAGAAGAAGAAGAAGAAAAGAAGATAAGTAGGAAGAATAGAGAGAGAGCTTAAAACCTAAGCCTCCTCTTTCTCCTATTATATATATGAGATGGATTACAAGATTACATAAATGCTCTTACTAACAAAGAGGAAATAAGAGCCTAATATAAGTGAGGACATAAATGCCCTCATACTACAAAATAGCATAATCATACTCTCAACACTCCCTCTCAAGCTGGTGCAAATATGTCTTGCATACCCAGCTTGTCTGTTATGGTGTGAAACTGGGGATTCCATACTCCTTTGGTTAAGGTATCAGCAAGTTAGTCCCCTGTTCTTACAAAGAGAGCATAGATTAGTCCTAGAGCAAGTTTTTCTTTGATGAAGTGTCGGTCGGCCACAATGTGCTTGGTTCGATCATGTTGAACAAGATTCTGGGCAATGCTAATAGTTGTCTTGTTGTCGCAATACAACCTCATTGGTCTCTGAGGAGGAAGGTCAAGCTCTTTCAGTAACACCTCCAGCCATAAAAGTTCACATACATCATGGGCCATAGATCTGAACTATGCCTCTGCACTTAATCTAGCAACAACCGCTTGTTTTTTACTCCTCCAGGAGACAAGGTTTCCATGTACAAAGGTACAATACCCGAATGTAGATCTTCTATCAAACACCGACCCTGCCCAATCAGCATCTGTATATGCCTTAATTCTTATGTGACCATGGGAGGCAAAGAGGAGACCTTTTCCAGGAAAAGACTTCAAGTATCTGAGAATTCTATACGCAACCTCCAAGTGAGAGGTCCTGGGAGCATGCATATACTGACTAACCACACTCGCTGCATAGGCAATGTCAGGATGAGTGAGGGAGAGGTAGATAAGTCTGATTACCAGTCTCTAATATCTTCCTGTATCAACTAATGAGACCTCATTGTTGTCCCCAAGTCTATGATTTTGCTCAATAGGAGTAGCAATAGGCTTGCATCCCATCATCCTTGCTTCTTTCAACATATCAAGAACATACTTCCTCTAAGATATGAAGATACCCTTCTTGGATCTAGCAACCTCAATTCCCAAAAAATATTTTAGTTCATCCAAATCTTTAATTTCAAATTTCTACAAGGTGATGCTTCAGCATTTTTAGATCTTCCTGATCATTTCCTATCATAACAATGTCATCAACATAGATTATAAAGGGCAGACACTTTGTCTTTGCCTCGACTATGCTTGATGAATAAAGTATGATCAGTTTGACTCTACATGTACCCATACTTAAGCATAGCTCTTTGAAATCTACCAAACCATGCTCTCGGGGATTGCTTTAGCCCATACAGGGCTTTTTTCAACTTGCACATCCTCCATCTGTAGGAAACTTGAACCAAGGGGGTGTCCTCATGTACACTTTTTCCTACAGCTCACCATGGAGAAAGACATTTTTTACGTCAAGTTGTTGTAACGACCACCCTTGATTGGCAGCAAGGGAAATGACGACTCGAATTGAGTTTATCTTCGCAACAAGAGCAAAGGTCTCCTGAAAGTCAACACCATATGTCTAAGTGTAACCTTTTGCAACAAGTCTGTCCTTGTACCTTTCTACAGATACATCAGACTGATGTTTTATAGTGAAAACTCACTTACAACCCACTGGCTCTTTTCCTTTTGGTAGGTCAACAAGATCCTACGTAGCATTATTCTTGAGAGTCTGTATCTCCTCACACATTGCTTCCCTCCATTTAGGATTGGATAGGGCCTCGGGAACACTGTATGACACAAAAACAAAAGACAAAGACGAGACAAATGCACGATATGATGGAGATATGGAGTTGTAGGTAACAAAGTGGGAAATAGGATGTTGGGTGCATGTACGAACTCCTTTTCTAATGGCAATAGGAACAACAGGAGGCATATGAGAAGTATCAGTGTTACCTAGGATAGGAGGATCAGAGGAGGCTTCTTGATAGGAAAGATGAGGTTACATTCTTCTTTGTATTGAATACACCTACAACAGCTTTTCCTTCTCATTAGGAGCAATTTCATTCTTCCATGCTTCATCACTCCCAATATCAACCATGCGTATAGGTGAGGAAGAAGACGACTCTTCATTCTGATGCTCCCCCTCAATAGATGTCTTCGGTGAATCATGTGAACTAACTACCCCTCCAACTAGTTCAGATACCCATAAGTGATAAAGGCCACGCAATTATCATGACATCTAGGTTGCGCTGATTGGATAATCCTAACCTAGTGGAACTTTCATGAAACTGCTACCTATAATGTTCTTTAAGTTTTTAACATTTGAAGAGGAAGCAACCAATCAGATCATTGGGACTATTTCATTGGAGTAGTTTATATTCCATCCAAGGGGTGTCTGTTAAGCTATAAAGTCAGAGTAGATGGGTGTGTTGGCTAATTTTCACCAAAGATTGTTTACACAAATTCTTCATATGAGTTACAAGCTATTTAGGTTGGATTTTGATAATAAGGATTTGTAGGATGATCAGGGATTCAATGTGAGATCTACAGTGTAGATCAACTTATATCAGCAATTCTGACAGTTTTGATCTAGATTCTTAATGAAAGAATGGTAATAGGAAGAAATAAGGGAACAACAAGAGGATGAACTAGGTTGCAGATCAAAGCGAGAGGGAAGAACAGTCGTCTGTTCAAGAGAAAACAGTTTTGCAAATAACTGAAATGCCAAGTAATCTCTCCTTCCAATTGGTATTGAATCCCCTCATCTATGGAGTAGACCCCTATTTATAGGACTCCAAGGTGGGACCCATGGTTCGGTTAGAAGTGCAACAGATCGTATTTTTCTATTAAAATACGATCTGATGCGATCTTGACAACTCAGCCAATCAGTTACAACTGTCTTAGAGCACAATGACCAAATAAGCCTTAAGCACCATCATTTCTAAAATTGATCATCAGTTAAGAAAAGGAGTCATGGTAGATTTGAATCGTTATTCGCAGTTTGCTTATCATGGCATCACAGTCCTTAACAGGTTCCTTGGCGCCCTCCAAACCACAAGTCCCAGCACCCCCCCCCCAAAAAAAAAAAAAATTGAGTTAACAATTTGCTTATCATGGCGTCACAACAGGTTCCTTGGCGCCCTCCAAACCACAGGTTCCTTGGGCGCCGTACTTCATCATGGCTTGCACATGTGTAGTTCTATGTACTTAATACTGAACGGGGTCACTAGTGGATACCCTATGGAATACACTGTCAGATTGTATTAGGGTTATCCATTTGACAAATTGTCCTTAGACCTGAGAGGTTAACATCTTCTCAGACATTTGTCTATATGGCTTTGATGTGCCAATCGGCAATGTCCAATACACAGGACTAACTCCGGGTACGTTGGGTCATGTACACTATGTTTGGAGAAGTGTGTAAACACTCAATAAGGAATCCACAACTCCTTAATTGGAGATAATGATATCAAGGTGATACTTGTTGAACTGAACTGTTAAATCCAGTACTGGTGCTTTTCGGTAAAATGGTCTTTATCGAAGTTGATATTTTTAATATGGAAAAGTATATATATAAATATATATGTCAGTTCTTTTCTAATGTTTTTTTTAAAAGTGTTTTGGAGGTTCAGTTCAATGAAAAGTAATCATGAGAAAGAGTTCTATTCATAAGCTAGGGACTAAGACAGTGGAATAGTTCCAATCCCGGAAGCTTACAAGTGATATCGGAATGTGGAAGGATTTATTTGTAAATATATTGTGAGATGGTACTTACAAGTAATTCTCTAAATTCTGGAGGTTAATCACATTGTGTTAATGGACATTAATTGTGATTGGTGGAAGTCCAGGGACTTAGATAACATTCTATGATCCTAATGGAGTTTTAGGAAAGGTGTTTCCTAGTAACAATGCTTCAACCAAAAAGGTGAAGTACTTGGTCCCACAACCGGAAATAGGAGATCCCTTTAGATCCCACACACAAGGACCTTCTTAAAGTATTTAATTTAATTTATAATTAAATTAATTAATTTCTCTAAGTAATCACTATATGGTATAGTGAAGCTCTAAAAGGTGGAATCACATTAGATGTGAAAAACCAAATGGGTAGGACCCATTGGGAATTATTATAAAAGAATAATTCAAGTGACCAAGAGGGTTTTGGAAACCCTTTAGGCGTGTAGGGTGGGACCCACCTAGGGTGGGACGCCCACTTCAAGGAGGAATAATAATTGTTATTATTTTAATTAGTTTCTAATTAATTAACACCTTATTGGATAAGGTTAGTTAGTTAGTTAGTTAGTTACTAATTAAAGATTCCCTAATTGTTAGGGATTCCATTAGTTAGTTACTAATTCAAGATTCCTTATTGGATAAGGATAAGATTAGTTACTAATGGATAAGGTTGGTTTCTTTTAAGATTAATCCTAATTGGATTAGGAGAATAATCAATAAAGGAAACTATTGAGGAATCCTAATTGGATTAGGATAAGGTTAATGAATTATAATTGGATTACAATTCAAGCAACCAAGAGAGAACTTATATAAAGGATTGGATGCCCAGCCCTTTAATATATAAATAATTCTCCAGAATTTTTTCTTCTCTCCCTCTCCTAAAAAAAAAACCTCACACCCTCCCCTCTCTCTCCTTGAGGTGTATGGTCACACCCATCTCTCTCTTCTTTTGTCTTCTTGATTGGATCTTGAGGAAAAGCAAGAATTCATCTTGTTCATCAAGAAAGGTTCTTGATCAATAAAGATTGGATCTTTATTCAAGATTCCTAGAGCTGGAAATTTGGAAGGGCCATTAGCTTCCATTAGAGAAAGCTTTAAAGGAAAAAGAAGGTTCGTGTGAATCGACAGGAGACTTGACACTTGTGAAGTTTTGCAAGTACTATTCTAACGTGGATTTGACTTAACAATTTCAAAGTCGCAAAGGTGAATGTTATTCTAACCTTCATTGAATAAAATCAATTAGAATCTTAGTCAGATCTTGGGATTCGATGTATGCCCCCCAAGAACTGTGTTTCTAAAATTAAAAAGAGGCATACTTTCAGCCCATTCATAGACCCCCTAACGCAGCGCCTAGGTTCGGCCCGAGGTACACGTGCCGGCATTCTTATGGAGATGTGATGGCTTTTCTATTCATAATCTCTCCTAAGAGCCTATGTAGGAGCGCACAGGTTGCATGGCGGCGATAAACATGCCGAATTCCTATCATGGCGTTATACAATCCACTGAAGATTAGAGAATCAAATCGGCGTGTCACAGTTTTACACAATCCGTCGAAGATCGGAGAATGGAATCAGCATATAAGT
The DNA here is from genome assembly GCA_015143295.1 of Tetracentron sinense. Taxonomy (NCBI): domain Eukaryota; kingdom Viridiplantae; phylum Streptophyta; class Magnoliopsida; order Trochodendrales; family Trochodendraceae; genus Tetracentron; species Tetracentron sinense. The sequence continues at coordinate 1,914,648 of CM026569.1, forward strand.
TTAGCATGTGATCTCGGCACGTGACTTTACTGACACAAACATGAGAAATTTTCCAAATTTCATTATTAACACAAGCTAAACATGTACTACTAATAAAAGACAACTAGGCCAAGTCCAAGTACATGATCATGTTTGTACAATGATCGTCAGATGTTCAATGGGTGAACAGGCACATCACCTCTTCAAGAGATGGACGTGACTGAGAACAATCCCATACAGATGATAATGAAGCAGGACCCACCAGGCTACCACTATACGCTTCACAGTTCAGGCTCGAAAATTCTGATTTATCCTGTATAGTTACATCTAAGCAAAACCTACCACAATATGCTTCACAGTGCAGGTTCGCAGGTTGGAAAATTTTGAAATGTCTTATATAGTTACATATTTACATCTAACCCGAACATGTCACTTTTTTTTAATCTCCTAGGCCCAAAAAGTAGAAAGCAATATAGGCGTGTCCATGTTTGTTTCTAGTTTGTTTTTTTCTGGTAGTTTTTGTTTCTAATATGGGTCTCTTTTGTTGCCTTTGTAGTTCTGGCAACCCGGATAATTTTGTATCTCTTAGACCTTTACAAACAAAATAACAGACAATTGTTGCAAACTGACAAAGCCACGGTCAATTGGCAAAGTAGAAAGCTGAGGACAAATGCTCAAATAAAGGTTCCAACCACAATCAAAACCACTTTTAAAAACTTTGAAAAAGAAACGGGAAAAAAACAAAAAAAAGATACAATCAAAACCACCACCCCTAATAATTCACAATGAGTCATTTTTTTTTTCTTATATTTACTCTTTCCTTCAAATCTTCAATAAAAGACCACTCTAATGAGGTTTTTTACATCTGTGACCAAAATTTACTAGAATATCCCTATAATCTTTTAAATGGACAGACATCTCTATCAAATAAAAATGGTTCACCTACCCCTTCCCTTCATAGCCAAGGTACAGTCAATTTCGTCATTGAAGGTTTCCCTAAGATCTCGTTTTCCATGAAAGAGAGTAGATATATACCCTTCCATGGATTTACTCAATGAATATAAGGACTACATACCGAATAAAATCCAAAACTCATACAAAAAAAAAATTGAACAAAGGGGTAGGATTGTAAAATGGGGACCTTCGAAGTTCGACCCCACAGAGCGGATAGTGACAATAGTAGCTGTCAACTATCATCAGATAAGGTGATTTTTGACTTAGGTACTTCTTAATGTTTTTCTCACTAAAATAAAATGGTGGGTCCGAACACCCTCATGTGCACCAGACATGTCTTTATACTATGTCCGGTATGGTCCTCACTGTCTTCAATCACTGGCCTTGCAAAGGTGTAACAACTAATAAGAACAAAGTTCGTTTACCCAAACAAAAAAAACTAATAAGAATAAAGTTAATCTAAAAAAATAAACGTGAAACAGAATATCAAATGAAGCCATTATGATCTTAAGGAAGGGCATTTTCATCAATAAAAACAAGAAACTCCAACATCCAAATTCAGTAGCAACAGAATTATATCACCGCATGATTCGAATCAAATGGATAATAACGTGGTCAGAAGCGTCAATTTTAGATCATAAAGAAGAGAAGTACCTGAACCGAATCCGCTTGAGATCGTTTCCTCCCTGAGGCAGTGAAACGAAGGTAATGAGAACACCAGGCTCCACCTGAGCAACCCATTCCTTGGACTCTTCTTCCTCCATGAATACAACCGACTCAGCTCGACCGCTCAGCGACGGTGGCGTCCCTTCGCCGCTGGAAAGCCCCTTCAGTCTCGCCTCCATCTCTTTCCCCCACAGCCTCGGCGTCGAGCTCGAGCTACCCGTTCGACGGTACGAGCAGTGAAATCTCTCCGACGCCGACGCAACCTCAGAATCGGTGTAATTCTGGTGCTGATGATGATCGGACGGCCCCGAACAGGACTTGCAGTGCCGATACGATCCCGACGCCTTCAACGCCATGTCCTTGATCTGAAATTCTTCCCATTCAAACCCTAGCGCTAGCTTTGAGAAACGACGACGAAAGACCAAAACAGACACCTAATTTAGATTACCTGAGATGTGAGAGCTTTAATGGCTTGCTTAGTGTTCGGTGGTCCAACAGTATCTTCGCCTTCTGGTTCAGGAAGGGATTCGCCGCCGAGCTGTTTCGAACAAGCGACGACGCACGTTAACATCTTTGTTCCTCCGTTTGTGTTATCAGCCCGAATTTCGCTGGGAGTCCGATAATAAGAGTGAGAGATAGATCAGCGTCTCTGTTACAAGGGAATCAGATTTAGAATTCGAACTCATTCATGAACCATCCATACTTTTGCTACGTCTAAAAAGCAAACCTCGAAGTTCTTCTCGTTCGCTTCTGCTGTTACTGCTGGTTCTGCTTCCTTAAGCTCAGATTCAGAGCTCGAATCAAACCCCGAAGCTGCTTCGCACTGGCAATTCTCTGCAGAAACCTAAAGAAATGTGAAAACACATAAGAAACGGATTCAATTCAAAACTTTACAAAATGCTTCCACGTATTCGTAACATCTGGAAATCAGACCTCGAAATCTATCAGCCTCTTCGGTTTCAAAGCGCGAATCACAAGACACTACTGCTCTTGCTCAGGTTCAGGCTCTTCAATGCCTCCATAAATCACGCGATCGGATATTCCAGTCTGTGAAAGAGAGAAAAAAAAGAGAAAATTAGAGATAGATATAGAAAAGAAGATTAAAGGAATGAAATTGGATTGCGAGCTTCAGACCTGGTGTTATCAGAGCGTTAATGGCGGAACGAGAGCTTCGAATCAAAACGCTTAAACCATTTTTATCTCTGACAGTGAGTGGAGTGGCCAAGCGGAAGGAGCGAGAATTAGTCTCTCTCTCGCGCTCATTTTATTGGCATTTTTTACATTGGAAAACTTGTTCTCTCTTTACTTACCTGTTACCGGATCCTTACTGGCTACATCTGTTCGGCTGGGATCTCCGCGGGTCACTCTTGTCTCTGAGCGTGCTATTTCTCTGTCATGGACGATGATCGAGAAAAACAGGTAGAAAAGGGACACTATTTAGAACTCGAATGCTTTACAAGAAGGAAAATAATCACCCCCTACTCAAATTTCGGAACTTTTAACTGTGCTTAAGATTCATTCACCCTTTATTTTTAAAAAAAAAATTAATTAACCAAAAGGATTATAAAATAAAAAAAGGAATATATTAAACGTACCTAAGATCTCCATTTACAAACGTAATGGCTGGTCTTTATTAATCCACACCCCACTTTAAAATTCTCGTCATAATTAATGAGTATTTAAGAGTGGGTTGTGAATCAATGAGGACAAGCCTTTACGTTTGCAAATGGATATCTCTAATACGCCTATCACTACTCATAAATAATATACATAACCAAAGTTAATGGGCAATTGAAGGGGTTTTGTGAGAGCAAATTAATCTTAAAAGAAATTCAAGAGGGGGTTTTTAATGAGAGAATAACTGTCAACAGGAGCTCCATATTACAAAAAAAAAACTCTTAATCATCTCCAGTTGTAATCGGACTTGGGGGGTCTAGTTACGTCATTGACGCTGTCAGGGATCTCTTTTGACAACCTTTAACTATAGTTAAGATTCACCCAACCCCAAGGTTTACCCACCTATCATTGGTTTTTTTTTTTTTTTAATCCTAGGAATTAGTGAATTTTAATCCGGGTTAAATTTTCTTTATATATTTTATCTAAAAACTAAGAATAGGTGAGTGAACCCTAGGGTTGGATGAATCTTAATCACAGTTAAGGGTTGTCAAAAGGGACACGTGGCAGCGTCAGTGGCGTAACCGGACTCCCCCGAGTCTAATTACAACTGGAGAGAATCACGAGCCAAAAAAAAAACTCTGGTTGAACAGTCAACTGGAGCAACCTAAAAATTGATTTGGGAAGGGTGTTTATGGAAAAAAATTGTTGTTAAAAAATACCCTTCTTTGTGTTCATAGTTACCAAACTACCACTTCCCAAGACAATTTTTAGATTGTTCCGGTTGGTTGTTCAAACGAAATTTCGTTCATAGTTAACCTATTTTCCTAATTGTCCCTTTAAGTTTGGGATTGTTCCCCAAATACCCAGTTTTTTTTAAAAAAATCTCTCAAAGGGACTACACACATGCAAAGGTGTTTCGCATTTGAGATTTTTTGACAAATTATTTTATCCAAACCATTTTACGAACATATATACAATATAGCCTCTTACTAGGTGTTTTATTTTTGCATATAAATGAGTTCTAAATAGTTTCTACATGTGCAAACTCATCGGGTTGATACTCACATCCAGACAAGAGAGTTGCATTCCAATATGATCAAACATGAGAACGACTAGCAATTAAGATTGTGAAAGCATGCCATTAATCGAAGAAAAACTCTCATTATTGGGTTTTTTGTGTGTTTCTAAAAATGAATTAGTTAAAAACGTTGCATGTATGATTAATCCAAGAAACAAAATTTACATTCATTGCATTTATGTCTTTAATCCTTAAATTCCATGTTATATGGTTTTACAATTGTTGTTTTTCCATTTTTTAATGATTTACATTATACAGTCAATACTTAAAAAATCAAGTCAATATTGTAATGAAATTTGTATTACTAATGTTTCCATTGAGTTAATGTGATATTCAGTGTATAAGAGCATTAGCAAACCATTCAAGGAAAAAACATAAAAAATATATCATATATGAGAAGATTCAACATCAAGTCAAAAGCAAGTTATTTGATCAACATGAAGATAATAAAGATCATATCGAAAGCTCAAGTCATGAAGATGAAAATATAAGAAGGAGAATATTGATCTTGAAGTCAAATAAGACAAATCAAGTTAAGATCGAGTTGAAGAAAAATGAAGACTTTTAAGAAGGTTTAATAGTTTTATATTTTAGTTTGAGAGTAATTAGAACTTTTATAAAAAGTCATCAAAGTTTGGTTGTTTGAAAAGCTCATACTTGTGTTCCTCAAGACAAATTGAAAATCATTCTAAGGACCTAAAAAGATTGTAATTATCTCGATGAGGATAAGGTAGAAGATCTTTGAATTCAATCTCATCATTAAGGTTATGAAAAATGGATTTTCTGTTGAAAATCATCCATCTAGTCGACTAGATGATCCATTCAGTCGACTAGATGAAGGCCAGAATTTTAATTTGACCACTGAGTTCATCCAGTCGACTAAATCACACATCCAGTCGACTAAATGCATCGGGACATGTATTAAAAGCCTTGTAACGATTATTTTTAAACGACTATTTTGCATTCAATGTGTTTCCAACGACTATATCTTTGCAAAAGTTATAAATAAGAATGATTTATGAACTAGAACATGATAATTTATCAATTCAATCATTCAAACGTCCACTCAAAAGCTTAGTTTTTCAAATCTATTGAGTTAAACCTAAAATTCTCCAATCTGTTTTATTGAGTTATTCAACTTTAATCTTGGAAGATTTTCAATGAGGTTTAGAGAGATCATTCAACTCGTTTTAAGAGCAAATTATGATTGTAAAACACTTCTCATCCAAATGTATTGAAATAAGAGTCGGTGGATTCTTGTCCTTGAAGCGAAGAGCTTTGTAAAGTCAAGAGAGAATTGTTCTCTTACAAATTGGTTTGATCTTCACTCGTAAGAATATTGCAAAGGTCTGATCCTTACCCGCAAGGGGATTGTAAATGTTTGATCTTTATCGGGAAGAAGATTGTAAAATGTTCGGTATTCACTCATAAGAAGACTGTGCGAGTAAAATCGTGGTGAATCATCTCTCTAAAGCTCACTGAAAATTTTTCAAAGATTTGAATTAAATAGCTCAATAAAACATATTTGGGGTTTTAGGTTTAACTCAATAGATTGGGAAATCTAAGCTTTTGAGTGGATGATTGAATAAATTGATTGATAGATCATCATGTTCTAGTTCATAAATCATTTATATTTATCGGTCTTACAAAGATATAGCCATTTGAGGCACATTGAATGCAAAAGAGTCGTTTAAAAATAGTCGTTACAGGGTTTTTAATATCTATTCTGAGGCATTTAGTCGACTGGATGGGTGATCTAGTCGACTGGATGAACCTAGTGGCCAAATTAAAATCCTGGCCTTCATCCAATCGATTTGATGGATCATCTAATTGACTGAATGGATGGTTTTCAACAGAAAATCTATTTTTCTTAACCTTAATAATGAGATTGAATTCAAAGGTTTTCTACCTTATCCTTATCAAGATAATTGCCATCTTTTTAGGTCCTTATACTGATTTTCAATTTGTCTTAAGAACCCTAGGTATGAGCTTTTCAAACAACCAAACTTTGAATTTTTTTTACAAAAGTCCTAATCATTCTCGAACTAAAATATAAATCTATTAAACTTTCTTGAGAGTCTTCATTTTTCTTCAACTTGATCTTAATTTGATTTGTCTTACTTGACTTCAAAATCAATCTTCTCATTCTTATATCTTCATCTTCATGACTTGAGCTTTCAATATGATCTTTGTTATCTTCAATTTGATCCAATAGCTTGTTTTGACTTGATGTTGAATCTTCTAATAGATGATATATTTTTCATGATTTTTCCTTTAATGGTTTGCTAATGCTCTTATACACCGAATTTCACATTAACTCAATGAAACCATTAATAACACAAATCTCATTATATATCATCAAAATCACTAAGGAGACCTATGGTGGATGACACCTATAGGCTAACAATCTCTCATTTTTTAATAATGACAAAATAATGAAATGAAATGGGAAAAAACTCTCCCTCAATAAATAAATTCAATATAATTTTTGAGGTAAGATCCCCTTAAACATATGCATTAATAATTTTAATATATAAATTCATTTGCATATAGTTTTAGATAAATCATTCACAAATTTATGAAACTACTATTTAATTCAGTTGGTTAAGTCAATACAAACATTTGATACCAATTTGAATATGTCATTTAAGCACATAAACTCAATTTACGTTAGTCATTTCAAGAGTTTAGATAATTCATTCAATTATCATACTTAATTGTAAAATGTTTGGTCTTCACCCGTAAGAAGATTGTGCGAGTAAAATCATGATGAATCCTCTAACGGGTATTGCTTGAGGCAGGGACGTAGGTAGGATTACCAAACCTCGTGAACAATATCTTGTGTTTGCATTATCTCTCCCTACTCTTTACTTTATTGTTTTATATTGTTTGTGTAGAATTGCATAATGCATTTTCCTTTTAATTAGTATAAGTAAAATCTGCTTAAGGGACTAAGAAGATATTTAAATTGCCATAGACCCTATTCAGGCCCCCTCTAGGGTCAAACCTTAGGCAACAAATACAGGTTGATACTTCATGTCGATATTGGTTGCATTCCAAGGCTGAAGATAATAGGTCGATACATGTATGGACAATAGTATCGACCTGTATCAACATATATCAGCCAGTATCAACTTGGTGTATCAACCTAGTGTATCGACCAATATCGATCGTGCGCACAAAAACTCCATTAATTAAAACTCAAAAGTTTGCAGATTATCATATTTTTTCAAGAACACTCCTATAAAATCTATCTTAAAACACTTATTAACCATTGTTTTGTATTGTGAAAAGGTATAGAAAATAATTGAGGTGGAGAAAAATTAAAATATCTTATTTATGTTAGGCTAATGTAAATAATGAATAATCAAATATGCACATTCACAAAAAAGAAATGAGTGATGTGCTTCATGACAAGGGAATATGAGGAGAGTGAGGGGCTTATCTCACCTTGTGCAAGTATGCAAGTCTCTTTTTCCTTTTTTTTTTTTTAAACCTAAAGAAAATCATTGTTTAAGTCTTGGTAGTAGTAGATGGGTATTTAAGATTTTTCATAAATGTCGAATTATGAGAAAATGCTCATAAATCTCTTTAGATAATATTTTTCAAAAGCTGGTATTGGGGAACAATCTCAAACTTATGGAGTACTAATCAAGGAAAAGCCCTGCATTTAGACATTATTGAGCTATACATTTAAGAGGGTGGGACCCATCTTGCTAGGATCATTTCTAACGGGCCCATATATGAGAAGACTTGAATGAAACTCATACCAAATTGAACTATTTAAGACCATTATCCAGAGGGAGTGCACACCACCTCAAAGGATTTTTTTTCCTTGATTGCCCCTCAAGTTTGAGATTATTCTTCAAATATCCAAGTTTTAAGAACTCTTCCTTAAAGAACCTTATTAGCATTTTTCATAATTCAACATTTATGAAAAGTCTTAAATACCTGTCTACTACCACCAACACTTTAAAGAACAATTTCTTTTAATTTTAAAAAAGAAGAAGAGGAAAATTGGGGTTTACGTATCTGTGTGAGATGGGAGAAGCTCCTCAGTCCCCTCTCACGAAACTCCTCACTTCTTCTTTTTTTTTGTGTAAATACATTCTTAATTGTTCATGATTTACATTATCATAATTATATATATATTCGATTTTTCTTCATCTCCATTATTCCTATACCTTTTTATAATATAAAATAATAGTCAATTGGTGTTTTAGGATAAATTTAATAAGAGTATTTTAAAAAAAATTTGAAAAATTTGCAAAATTCCGAGTTTTAATTGAGTTTTTGCGTAAGATGGATATTATTTGATGTGATTGTATCGACGAGGCCAATACACCATATTGATACATATCAATACATCATATTGATACAGATCAATACTATTATTCATTCATGTATCATCATATCATCTTCAACCTTGGAACACAACTAGTATCGACCTGATTTCTTGAGTATCTACCATACACTGTAAACCATTAAAAAAAATGAAAAGAAAACACATGTAAAATCATAAAACATTAATTTTAAGATTTAAAACTTAAATGCAATGATTAAAGACATTTTTTCTTAAAATAATCACCCATACAATGATATTAACTAATTCATTTTTGAGAAACACAAGAAACTCAAGAATAAGGTTTTTTTCTTCTTCTTCCAATTAATGGTGTTCTTTCATGATTGTGGTTGTTAGTCGGTCCAACGTTTGATCTTACGTTACAAAACTCTTTTGTCTAGACGTGAGTATCAACTCGATAAGTCATGTACATGCATAAACTCTATAGACACTCATTTTTACATGAGAAAGAGCACACTTAGAATGAAGTCTCGTCAAAAATGGGGCGGGGATACAAATATATTTTCGCCAAATGGTTTGGATAAAATGTTCCAAAAGAGAGGAAAAAATTGCATGTATGTAAGGCATTAAGAGAAAAGCTTTTAAACTTGGGTATTGGGGGAAATAACCCCAAACTTTAGTGGTAATCAAGAATCAATCCAATATCAGAAAGCATGGAAGGGAGTGTCATTGTATCAACTATCAAGTTGATATGAAGCAAGGAGAGGCTGACCTTGAGGATGTTATAATCTGGTGGGGTAAGGGCTACCTGTTTTTCTTTCAGATTTTATGCATGTATTTATTTGACGAAAAATAATCACCTCCTCGATCGGTGAAGCGAGGAGGTGTGCCTCGGCTCCCATTTTCTTGCCATGTGTCCCCCTTCTAACCCCATTTAACTGTGGTTAAGATTCATCCACCCTTAGGGTTCATCCAATTACCCTTGGTTTTTAGAAAAATAAAAATAAAAAATTAACTAAAGGGTTAAAAAAACTAACCCGAGTTAATGGGAGTTGAAGGATAGGCTATGTGAGGGCGAGGAGGAATAGTCCCCTCCTCGGCCGACAAGGGGACTATTGCTCTTATTTGACTAAGTGATGGACTCATATATACTTTGGGTGGTGCTAGTCACCCACCATTTACTTATATACACCATTTCGTAAGAAACCCTCAACGAAACACCAAAAAAGGGTAAAAGGACCTAAATTTTTTTTAAAACACTTGATTCCAATGGATCGTCAGTTCGTCACTATTGGGTGGAATTCTCGTAGGCTCAACCCATCATGGCAAGAACTGGTGCAGTTTCTTTCAACAAGCCATTGTCGAGACCACTTTTAGAACCTTCGAATCAGCAACACCCCTTCCAGATTTATGGATTCGAGCAACAATAAAAGAGCAAGTATAGACCAGGCGGTACTTGGGATAGCTTTGTCATCAATGTCAACCTTGATTCTTTCTTTCATGGAGAGAGTTGTAGTTGTGTCTGATACCGTAGATAACCTCAGACTAGACCCTCTTTTACTCCGTTGTCTCCATCTTATTACTATTTCTTTCTAGACCTCTTTTACTCCCTTGTCTCCATCTTATTACTATTTCTTTCTCTTATTTCTTTTGTCAAACTAGAACTAAAGAAAGCAAGAATTTTAGGTAGAGATTGTTAAGTAATATGCACCGAATGGTCTTACTTAGGGCTGCACAAAGCCTAATCGGCCCGTCGGCTTGGCCCGAGATCGGCTCAAATTTTAGGCTCAAACGGGCCAAACCAAGCCTAAAAAAAAGCCTGAGAACTCAATCAAGCCGAGCTCGGGCCAACCCCTGTGCGGCTCGGCCTGGCTCGATTGAGGTTTGGTTCGGCTCGAATATTATTAAAAAATATATATATATTATTTATATATATATAAATAATATAAAATATTATTATTTTTTTTAAAAAAGGATTCAAGCCGAGCCCGAGCCAAGTCAAGTCCGGCTTGAGCTTGAATCAATTCGGGCCGAGCCAAGCTTCGAGCCACGTTTTTTAATTCGGGCCACACCTTCAAGCTCCATTTCGGGTCGAGCTGGGCTTCGGGCCTTGATCAAATCCATTCAAGTCGAGCCGGGCTTGGCCAAGCCCGTTCAAGCCCGGCCCGAATACAGCCCTAGCCTTACTTGCAGTCCCTTGTCATCCCAACTCTCTTTCTTTCTATTATTCTTGTCTAGTTCTCACTTCCGACTCCATTCCCGCCTGGTTTGAACAACGCCTTCCATCAAAACACAAATAAAAGAGGGACTTTTAGTCATTTCCAGGTATTTTACTGTAAGTTTTTTAAAATTGGTGTTTATAAGTAAATATTGGGGTTAGTAGGTTGCACGTGCGATATCCACGTGAGAGTGACAGGTAGATATAAGGATTAAAAATTCTTAGAAAATGGTTAGTGAATTTGAAACTAAATTAATAGAGATTAAAAGAGACATGTGTTGAATTGTGGTTGCGATTGAATTATGGGAGAGATTAATTCCTTCTTTTTTTTGCTAAATACAATTTCAATTGATCCAATCTCGAGTAAAATAAGGATAAGAGGGTTCTAATAGGACCCAAAGTGTGTTGCATGTGAGAAGAGAGGGAGGCCGAATGGGGAGAGAGATTGAGGTGAAAAAGGGGAGTTCGAATCACAACCAATTACATTGAGCTCGAGGAGAGTTCAATCACACTCAGAGGTCAACACGTGTCCCTATTAACCCCTATTAACTATGGTTAAGATTTACTAACCCTTAAGGTTCAATAATCTAACCTCGGTGTTTAGAACAAATTATTAAAAAAAATTAACTATGGTTAGAAATTTTTAACCATTAGGGTTAATATTTTTCTATTATTTTTATTTTATAAAAATCAAAATTAGATTGTTGAACCCTAAGGGTTAGTAAATCTTAATCGCAATTAGTATGAGTTAGTATGGACACGTGTTGCTCTATGAGTGCGATTGAACTCAAGTTCAATCACAATCGGCTGTGATTCAATCTTGGAAGAGAGGAGTGAGATGGACATGGGACCTGGGAGAGCCCGGAAATGATGTGAAAGATTTTTTTTAATTATTATTTTATTGGTTAGAGAAATGACATGAGAGATGGATGAAGATTGATGGGGAGAGAGAGTGTAAAGGTTGAAATGTTGAAACTAACCTTGGAACAACTTAGAGCATCTCCAACGCACTCCCTAAAGGAGCTCTCTTCCCTATAATAGAGAGGCATACCCTCTTTTAAGCACTCCAACGCACTCCTATATGGACTCTCTATTATAGGATTTTTGATTTGGCTCCTTACTAGTAGGGAGCCAAATCCCTCTCCCTATTATTATTATATTATTATTTTTAATAATCTTATCAAATCATTTGAATATGAAGTAGAGTTGGGAACCACAGTCAATTGCGATTGAACTAATAAGGAAGAGTTCAATCGCACCCACAGACCAACACGTATCTCTTTTTAACTTCTACTAACTATGGTTAAGATTTACTAACCCTTGGGATTTAACTATATAATATTAGTTTTTAGAAAAGAAATAAAAAACATGGGGTTGAAGTGCAATTGAACTCTCAACGGTTGCAATAATGTTAAAATAAAAAATTAATAAAAAAAGTGAATATTTAAATAGAAGTAGAGAAGAAGTAAAGAGTGGGGTTGGAGTTGCAAGGAGAAAAAGTGTCCTCTATTTTAAGAAAACTCTCTACTATAGAGTAAAAGTAGAGAAATTTAAGAAATTGGGTTGGGGATACTCTTAGTATTTCACAAACTTCTATTACACATTAAGGGCATTTTAGGCATGATAATTGTTCAATCTACGTTTTGAACAAAGCCATGGGCTCCACGTGCGATGAACGTGAGGGGTAGATATAAAGATTAAAAATTCTTAGCGAATGGTTAGTGAATCTGAAATATAATTAATAGGGATTAAAAGAGACATGTGTTGACTTGTGGTTGCGATTGAATTCTTGGAAAGATTAGTTCCCTTTTGTTTTTTTTGCCAAATACAATCCCAATTGATCCGACCTTGAGTAAATTAAGGGTAAGAGGTTCTACTTGGACCGCAAGTGTGTTGCACATGAGAAGAGAGGGAGAGAGATTGGGGTGAAAAAGGGGAGTTTGAATCACAGCCAATTGCATTGAGCTCGGGGAGAGTTCAATCGCACTCAGAGGTCAACACATGTCCTGTTAATCCCTATTAACTGTGGTTAAGATTCACTAACCCTTAAGGTTCAATAATCTAATATTGGCTTTTAGAACAAATTATTTAAAAAAATTAACTATGGTTAGAAATTTTTAACCATTAGGGTTAATATTTTTCTATTATTTTTTTTATAAAAATCAAAATTAGATTGTTGAACCCTAAGGGTTAGTAAATCTTAATCACAATTAATATGAGTTAATATGGACACATGTTGCCCTATGAGTGCGATTGAACTCAAGTTCAATCACAATTGGCTATTTACCTGTGATTCAATCTTGGAAGAAAGGAGTGAGATGGACGTAGAACTTGGGAGAGAGGAAAAATGAATTGAAAGATTTTTTTAAATTATTATTTTATTAGTTAGAGAAATGACATGAGAGATTGATGAGATTGATGGGGAGAGAGAGTGGAAGGGTTGAAATGATGAAACTAACCTTCCAAACATGTTAATATTTCACAAACTTCTATTACACATTAAGGACATTTTAGGTATGATAATTGTTCGATCTACCTTTTGATCATAGCCATCCGTTTTATAATAGTAAACAAAAAGAAGATATTGGGGTGCGCCTAGCACAACCCTATATTTTTCTACTTTGTTTCATGGCAATTGTTACCGAGAGAGGGACTCCTTTACACGGAAAGGAACGATTGAGAGGCGTCTTTGGAGAAAATTACATTAGATGAAGCTTACCCAGGAAGTGAAATGAAAGATGATTACGCGTGACGAAGGACTGAGCCCCACAAAAGTGCCCTGAAGTGGGGCCTACGAATGCCGGTGCCTCGGCTCGATATCTCCTTTAAACAAAACTCTCCTTATCAGTCATGTCTTTATCAAAGGGGGTTATCAATCATGGGCTGAGATGGTTCATGCATAATTACTGTTCTCTGCAATGACTATATCTATGACATTTTCTCTTACTTTCGTCATTATTCTGATACTTGGTAACGGGTTTGGAGATGGGCGTCTAAGAGCATTCCTAGCAGCCTCACCAAATTTCACTCATCAAAATAGTCAAAACCCACAAAAAGTGGTTTTGGTGAGCCACTTTTTTAAAACACTCCCAACAGCCTCACCATTTTAACCAAAAAAAAAAGAGAAAGAAGCAATATTTTATCATTTGTGTGGAAAAATGAAAAAAGAAGAGAGAAAAATATTATTTTATTGTTTTTGTGGGACCACAAAAAAGAAAGGGAGAGAGAAATCTTATTTTATTATTTGTGTGGGCTCAAGGGTGAGAAGATTTAACTTTGGTGGGTCTACCGTACTCACCAAGTTTGGTGAGTACTATAGACTCACTAAACCGATTTCTTCATTCTGTTGAGGCTGCTGGGACTCATTTTAACATCTTTTTAGTCTTTTGGCTCACCAAAATAACCAAAAAGTTATTTTGGTGAGGCTGCTAGGAATGCTTTAACCCAAATGGTCATGCGTATTACAAATCAGTGATTGACTTTGAGGGGTACCCTCAACCGAGATACTAGGTTTTTTTTAGGTGTTTGTGTGTTCCTCCCATAAAGTAGTCATATCCCTACAACCAAACGCCTCTTTACAGATAGGGTAGAAAATGGGCCGGGCTATCTTGTGGCCCAGCCCAGCCAGGCCGGACCGACCCAATTAAGTAGCCTGGCGTGTTTTGGACTTTTTTTCTTTTTTGCAGACCCGGGGTTCCCCAAACCTTCGGGTCAGGACTAATCCCCGAGGTGTGACAGGCGCCCGCAACCCACCACACTGGAAAAGTCCGGAAAACCGTGCAAGTGCTGCCACCAAAGGAGGAGTGAGAAATGGAACCCAAGACCCCTGCATGACGAGACGACCCAGGAACCATTGGTCCACCCCACAACACAAGGACTCAAGGTTCTTTTGACTATATACTTCTAACCGGGCCTTAAAAATTTACAAACAACCGAATTTTTTGGGCCTTAGAATCACTAGGTTAATAGGTGGGCTTGGCTTGACTTGAGCCCCTCTCGGCCAGATTAAACCCAAGCATGTTCGGTTCTAAGCCAAACTCGCCTGTTGACACCCCTTATTTGTTGGATCATAATTATTAGGAGAGCTAGTGTCAATCCCGTCTACCCTTAATCGTATGTTAAAATATATAGTCAAACTACTTTAAAGTGAACCCATTAAAATTTTATTTGATTTTATTCTTAGAGAGCAAATAGGGCTGAGGAGATTTGTACTATTTATTATCTTTTCTTTACTATTATAATGCGAGAGCCTTGCATTGATTAATTTTTTGAAATTCTCAAACTACCCTTATATAAAGGCAAAACATTGATTTAATGTTTTACTTTAATTCTCAAATTATCCCTTGCATTTGATTTAAAGTTTTACTTTAATTTCCAAACTACCCCTTGCTCATCTATCTATTTAGAATCACAGTCAATCGTGATTTAACTTGGGGAGAATTCAATCACACCCGTGGGTTAACACGTGTCCCTTTTAATTCCTATTAATTGTGGTTAACTCCTTTCCCTCGCACTCACGTGCCACTAGCGAGTTCAATCGCACTTGTAGGTTAACACGTGTCCCTTTTAACTCCTATTAACTGTGATTAACTCCTTCCCCTTACTCCCACGTGCATTGCATTTGCCACCTAGTGATTTATAATGTCAATATAAGAGCTTTTATTGCTCCACCTAGGTGGCTCATTGATGGGTAGGCTTTGGATCACTTTTCCTAACTTATGTAGATTAATTGCGGGAAGTTAGATTAAGAACTGCCTTGGAAAACAAGAAATTTAAGAATCATAAGGCGAAAGATTAGCGCACAATAGAGCACTACATTGAAGATCAGCGAGTTAGAGACCCTTATAAGGTCATTATAATCAGGGGCGGAGCCATGAATTTTTCATTGGGGGGCCAAAATACATCTATAAAAAAACATTTCATTTGAGGGAATGAAAGTTGGGGTTCGGGGCGTAGCCCTTGAAATTTTTTTTTTTTGGGTAATTTTTTTATTTTGAGAATTTCTTTTTCCCAGTAATGCCTTTGAGGTCGCCATGTGTCCCTATTAATACCCCTTAATTGTGGTTAAGATTCACCCACGTACCTATCCTTGGTTTAAAAAAAATACATCAAATTTCTTTTTGAACCCTAGTTTAAAATTCACTCACTCCTAAGGTTAAAATTATTTAAATATTTTTTTTCTAAAAACCAAGGATAAGTGGGTGAACCTTGAGATTGGGTGAATTTTAACCATAGTTAAGGGGTGTCCATAGGGACATATGGCAACCTTAAGGACATAAGGGGACTCTATTGGGGGGGCCCACTATATATATGACAAAAAAAATTGGAAGGGGCGGCCAAGTATACTACATAATTTTTTTTTTATTGAGAGGCTGGCTCCTCCCATGAGCATAATACAATGATACAGAAGTAAGACATCACATATAATTTGTGAAATGTTACAGTTTATTTAATAGATGAATAGTGGTAGTGTATCTCCCTTGGGGAGGAGTGACTCGAAATTACCGAAAAAAAGGAAAGAAAAACAATATACATTTCTTTGTGACTAACACAGTAAATTGTAAATAGTATCGCACATACTTAAAGAGTGCTGACGGTCGGGTTCTGGTCTGACTATGCTCATTTAATAAATGGTCAAGCCGATAAATAAACAGACCAAGCCAGTCCACTTATTGATTGGGTCGGGCTTGGACCAACCTTCCTAAGAAAACTCAAAAGGAAAAACAAATTTTGGGATATTTATGGGGCGTTTGGATTTGATTTTTTTGGTCAAAAATCAATTTTGGTAAAATTGATTGTATAGAAATTAATGGTCAAATAATATTTTTTAAAATAATAGTGTTCGGAGAAAACACAGTGGAGTCTCTCAATTTCGTATTCTCCGAACACTATTATTTGAAAAAATGATTATTTGATCATGAATTTCTACACAGCCAATTTTATCATAATTGATTTTTAGCCAAAAAAATCCAATCCAAACGCCACCTTAATAATTGGGCAATTGAGCCAAACTCAGGTAGAGGCCTAGTCTAATGGGTCACCGGGGCTAAGCCTCTAATCCCAAACCCGTCCAACTATGTAAATAGGGAATAAGAGGCTGTGGACCATCTTGTGTCATTGACACCCCTATGCACACTTCCTTCTTTGTTCAAGTGATAGAGAGTGTGTTCGCGGACTCAGGGTTTGAGTGTCAGTGACACAGCCAAAATTTTCTTGTAGAGGGGTTGACAAGGTTTTTTGTTTTTTTGAGGGCCAATTTCGCACATCGTCTCGTGTGTTTGTGTCCGCTCATGTCCTCTTAAATGAAATAATATGTTTAAATTTAACTCTTTTTTTTGTTTCTAGCCCCCGAGTCTACCCCTGAAGATCAGGCGCCGGTTGATATTAGAGGCCCACGTAACCAATTGAAATTTGATACTTCAAATAGCAACCTTAATTGTTCATTTAATGCACTATATCTCCATTACTCCGTTACAACATAAAGAAGCGTGAAAATGCCATTTGTTATTTTCTTTCACTGAGAGAGCAACCTGAAGTGTTCATTTCAATGCAAACAGTAAAGAGTAAAGAATGGTGAATGATGTTTTGACATTTTCTTTTCCAGTTGTGATTGAACTTGAGAAGAATTAAATGACACCCACGGGCCCTAACGTGTCCTTTTTAACCTTTTTTAATTGTGGTTAATATTCATTAACCCTTGAGGTTCAATTATAATTGTAATTTTAATAAATATTTAAAAAATATTAACCTTAAAGGTTAACATTTCTTAACCAGAGTTAAATATTATTTTCATATTTTTTTTAAAAAACAAGATTATATTGTTGAACCCCAAAGACTAGTGAGTTTCAACTATAATAAATAGGAGTTAAAAAGGGACACGTGTTGCCCTCAAGTTCAATTGCAATTAAAAGAGAAAATGTCAAAACCTCATTCACCATTTTTTGCATTAAATGAGCAATTGAGCTACTTTCTCGGTGACACACTAGGGCTTTGTCCTAGTAATAGTGTATCCCCTTCTATGGGGGGGAGGTATCGGGTTTCATTCCCAAGAGGGTGAGAGTTTTGTATATACTCTCCACCTGCCCACTAACTGAACAAATTTCCTAACACCTAACCGCCGTTACGGCCTAAACGTATATCTCGAACCAAAAAAAGAAAAAAGAAAAAAGACTTGCTCTCTCGGTGAAGACAAAAAGGTATATAGTAAGTGACGTTTTCACCCTTCTTTGCTAGAATGGAGACATAATGCATTAAATGTGTAATTGAGGTATCAAATTTCAATTGGTTATGCGACCCCTAATATCAATTTTGGTATGAGAAGTGCTATTCCCACTGGCATTCACTCCAATAGTTTTAAGAGTAGCCATATCATATCACGTGGAGATGTTTGATATTTTAAAACATTAAAAAAACCAGAAAATGTTTGAAAATTGTAGACACTAAATTGCATATATATATAAATATATATGTGTGGAAGATTTGCGACCCGGGGCTAGCAAAATCCTTTTGGTATTCGGTGCCTATTAGAAGATTTGCTCCCGCCTCAAACTTGTCTGATAAGACCCATTTGGTGGATATTCTAAGAAGGAACCTGAAAGGGAAAAATCCCGTACATACCACACGTCTATAGCTGCTCAGCTGGTAGAGGAATGATAGCAAAACTCCACTTGTGAATGAGTCTGACGGGGCGGGTGTGCACCCTGAAATAAGCTCCGATGATAAAGTCAGTATAAGGCACAAGCACATGAACATAAGGCACAAGCACATGAACATATGAACATAATAGTATAGAGATACTTATCGTGAGGTCACTGGGTATATGCACTTGAGGACGAGCTCTAGTGTTATGCTCTGGAGATTGTAGCTCAGGAGGCACAAAGAATATGGCTCAGACAACGTAGCTCTGACAACGTAACTCGGATAAGGCACAGACAACGTAGCTCTGATAACGTAGCTCAGATAAGGCACAGACAATGTAGCTCAGATAAGGCACCGACAACGTAGCTCTAACAACGTAGCTCGGATAAGGCACAGACAACGTAGCTCTGATAACGTAGCTCAGATAAGGCACAGACAATGTAGCTTAGATAAGGCACCGACAACGTAGCTCTAACAACGTAGCTCGGACAAGGCACAGACAACGTAGCTCTGATAATGTAACTCAGATAACGTAGGTCGGACAAGGCACCGACAACGTAGCTCAGGCTAGGCACCGACAACGTAACTCAAATAAGGCACATACAACGTAGCTCAGATAACATAGCTCGGACAAGGCACCGACAACGTAGCTCAGATAACATAGCTCGGACAAGGCACCGACAACGTAGCTCAGATAAGGCACAGATAACGTAGCTCTGACAACGTAGCTCTGCTTACGTAGCTCGGACAAGGCACCGACGACGTAGCTCAGATAAGGCACAGACAACGTAGCTCTGACAACGTAGCTCAGATAAGGCACAGACAACGTATACGTTGTGCATCAGGCAACGGGTACGTTGTGCATCAGGCAACGGGTACGTTGCACATCAGACAACGGATACGTTGCACAGCAGACAACGGGCAACGAGCTCGGCACTATTCACAGCACAACGTGACAACGTATTCGGCACTATTCACAGCAGGCAACGCGACAGCGGATTCGGCACCCTTCACAGCAGGCAACGCGACAACGGATTCGGCACCATTCACAGCGTCAGGTACAAGTTCAAGTATGATTGCACTCATCAGATGATTAATTGCAAGGTCGTGCAAGTGGCAGTGTGACCGTTTAGGGAGAGCATCAGGCGGACATGGCCTATTTGAGAGAATCCGGTGGCCATAAACAATTGTGAAGCCATAAAGAGCATCAAGTAGCCGGAGAACACCAAAGGAAGATGAGAGACTCAGGTGAGTGGCCGCCTGCATAGCCCTTCGGGATAGGGGTGTGAATGACTCAAGCTTCTCAGATCTCCCTCTTCTTCTTCTTCTTCTTCTCTTTATTTCCTCTCTTGCCTTTTGCACCATCTTCCTGTTCTTTCTGGTGATTCTTGCTTATTTATAGGCATTTTGAGTCATCATGACTTGTGTAGTCATGATGAGGTCACCTGCCAGACAACACTCAAGTGAGCCAGCACATAGCCCAAGTGGGCTTATGTCGGCTAAATTGTTAGAATTTGTTAGCATGAGAAATCTCTATTTTACCCATTCTTTTTACTCATTTTTACGAATTTTATCCGTTACATTTAGCCCCTTCTCGGTGCCTTGGACTCCGTTCGAGGTGCCGAGAATACATCATGGGTAAAATTCTCAAAAATGATATCCTGCATGTTGCACCAAACAAACAAGTAACTTTGCTTAGAGCGTGAAAAGGAACATGGATCTACCTGGTCCGCAGACACTGATTGTGTTCCACTCTCCGCTCTCTTCCGTTGTAGATGCTTCGTTCTCACTGATACGTTGTGCGTTCGCATGAAGACTGATGTTGTGGAGGCAGAGCTCGCCGAGGAGTTAGAGCGAATCATTGACAACGAGGCCGAGCTTGCGAACAACAAAGAGGAACTTTCATCAACGAGGACGAGCTTGTGCCAGCGAAGACGAGCTTGTATTAGCCCCTAGTCAAGTCAGAGCAATTGCTTCTCGTGTATAGTACCTCAGAGCATGTGTTAGAGAGCACGAGAATGTACATGTATCACAACACCAAGAAAAATGAAGTCATTAGGTACTTCGAGCACGAGAAGGGGCATGAACACGTGAAGATGCATGAGCACAGAGATTCACTTGATAAACACATGGATGAGTTTGCAGTAAAAACCATCATAAATATAGACAAATGCTATCTCACGCGAATGACTCGTAATGGGGCATCATGACACCATGCTCAGATGACATTGCATAAAAATAAGTCAATTGGTCGCTTACTGGGCAATGCATCTGACTGAGTCACAGAGGTCCCGTAGTGAGCATCATGCTTAGATATGTGTTGAACCGTGTGGTAAGACACCTTGCTCGGATGACATGTCATTAAGAAGCTACAAGTGTCTCATCACCGTATTCAGACATATCAGATAAGACATCATTTGACATTACATTCACGATGTTTTTTACTTGATATGGCACTGGTCGCTTCTCTTGATCATTCACTTGATAAGTCACTTGATAGGCTGATAATTCACTCGATAATTCACTTGATATTGAAAATTCACTGGAGCATGCACTAGACAGTTTATTTGATAAAGCACTTAAGAATGCACTCGATAATTACCTCTTGATTGTTGCCATGTAGTGAAAGCCCCATCCAGATGTAGCTCGGATAAGGCACAAACAGCGTATACGTTGTGCATCAAACAACGAGTACGTTGTGCAACTCACAACGGACAACGAGCTCAGCACTACTCATAACAGACAACGTGACAACGAATTCGGCACAACGGATTCCCACAGACGGCGCCATTTTGAAAGGAAAAAATCCCGTACATGCCACACGTCTATAGCTGCTCAGCTGGTAGAGGAATGATAGCAAAACTCCACCTGTGAATGAGTCTGAGGGGGTGGGTGTGCACCTTGAAATAAGTTCCGATGATAAAGTCAGTATAAGGCACAAACACATGAACATAAGGCACAAGCACATGAACATATGAACATAATAGTATGAAGATACTTATCGTGAGGTCACTGGGCATACGCACTTGAGGACGAGCTCTGGTGTTATGCTCTGGAGATTGTAGCTCAGGAGGCACAAAGAATATGGCTCAGACAACGTAGCTCTGACAACGTAACTCGGATAAGGCACAGACAACGTAGCTCAGATAACGTAGCTCAGATAAGGCACAGACAATGTAGCTCAGATAAGGCACCGACAACGTAGCTCTGACAACGTAGCTCGGACAAGGCACATACAACGTAGCTCTGATAACGTAGCTCAGATAACGTAGCTCGGACAAGGCAACGACAACGTAGCTCAGATAAGGCACCGACAACGTAGCTCAGATAAGGCACAGACAACGTAACTCAGATAACGTAGCTCGGACAAGGCACCGACAACGTAGCTCAGATAAGGCACAGACAACGTAGCTCTGACAACGTAGCTCAGATAACGTAGCTCGGACAAGGCACCGACGACGTAGCTCAGATAAGGCACAGACAACGTAGCTCTGACAACGTAGCTCAGATAAGGCACAAACAACGTATACGTTGTGCATCAGGCAACGGGTACGTTGTGCATCAGACACCGGATACGTTGCACATCAGACAACGGATACGTTGCACAGCAGACAACGGGTACGTTGCACAACAGACAACGGATACGTTGCACAGCAGACAACGGGCAACGAGCTCGGCACTATTCACAGCACAACGTGACAACGTATTCGGCACTATTCACAGCAGGCAACGCGACAGCGGATTCGGCACCCTTCACAGCAGGCAACGTGACAACGGATTCGGCACCATTCACAGCGTCAGGCACAAGTTCAAGTATGATTGCACTCATCAGATGATTAATTGCAAGGTCGTGCAAGTGGCAGTGTGACCGTTTAGGGAGAGCATCAGGCGGACATGGCCTATTTGAGAGAATCCGGTGGCCATAAACGATTGTGAGGCCATAAAGAACATCAAGTAGCCAGAGAACACCAAAGGAAGATGAGAGACTCAGGTGAGTGGCCGCCTGCATAGCCATTCGGGGTAGGGGTGTGAATGACTTAAGCTTCTCAGATCTCCCTCTTCCTCTTCTTCTTCTTCTCTTTATTTCCTCTCTTGCCTTTCGCACCATCCTCCTGTTCTTTCTGGTGATTCTTGCTTATTTATAGGCATTTTGAGTCATCATGACTTGTGTAGTCATGATGAGTCACCTGCCAGACAACACTCAAGTGAGCTAGCACATAGCCCAAGTGGGCTTATGTCGGCTAAATTGTTAGAATTTGTTTGCTCTTTTTACTCATTTTTATGAATTTTATCCGTTACAGAACCCAAACTACGGGGGGAAAAAAAATCCATCAGAAATAGTCCGTACTTCTTTTCTAAACCAGAATTTTAGTGGGCATTTTCGTTCTTAATATAAACTCTTACTAGAAACCAGAATTTTAGTGGGCATTTTCGTTATTAATATAAACTGTTAGGGCATTGCAACTCACCGATAAATATGTAGCCCACACGAGAAACTTCTCTTGGCTTTTGGCTCTCAATCACGGACTTTTCTCCACCGCCTGATACATCTCCCCACAAGCGATACAACTCCACGTGTCGAACTTTCATTCGTCACTAGAATTGGGACCCACATTACATCGGAAACCCTCGACCCCATAAAACAGTTTCATGCATCCGGCGATTACGACCTTGAAATCTATATTTTCGCCGGGATTCTAATTCGCCGGTTTGCCGTTCAAGAGTACAAAGGCGTCTAGGGTTTCAAAAAACAGAAACCAAGGAATAAATACATGGTTTTAGTTTTAGAAGATTAACCAGTCTACGCAGCTTCGATCTGCGAAGCAGCTCAGACGCCATTAATGGTTAATCGAAGCTACCAGAGCATTTAAAGATCGTCGGGATTTCCACCAATACAGGAAAATGATGTCGATGTTGAGGCGCAGAAAGGGATCTCAAATCGAGAAAACCTCGAATTCCAATTCTCTGATTCCTGAAGAGATTCAAGGCAGAAACGACGAGGATGATAAGAAGGTAACAAAGGAGAAGGCGACGAAGAAGAAGGTAGATTCGAAGAAGAAGTGGTCGTGTGTTGATGGCTGTTGCTGGTTCATCGGCTGCATCTGCTCGATTTGGTGGTTTTTGCTATTTCTATACAATGCGATGCCGGCGTCTTTTCCTCAGTATGTGACCGAGGCGATTACCGGGCCGATGCCTGATCCTCCCGGCGTTAAATTACTGAAAGAGGGATTGACGGCGAAGCACCCGGTGGTGTTTGTTCCTGGGATCGTCACCGGCGGGCTCGAGCTCTGGGAAGGGCACCAATGTGCCGAAGGATTGTTCAGAAAGCGGCTTTGGGGAGGAACATTTGGAGAAGTTTATAAAAGGTGAAGCTCTCCTGCTTTACGAATCATGGGGGTAATGATATCCAATTTGGTGATGCTTTCATTTTGTTAGTGTAATTATTGGATTGTTTCCATTTGTAGATTCCTCTAATGAATTTTATACGATTTGGTGTTGAAATGTGAGAAACCATTTTGTTGGTGTAATAATTGGATTGTTTCCATTTGAGGGATGGCTTTCTTACCCTTTCGTGTTGAAAAGTGAGAAACCCAATTGATTCATACACGGCGAAATTTATTTAGTTTGAGCATGACAGGGGAGACAAATGTGTTCAATTGTTGAAGGCTAGCTATAAGGGATACCATACTTCCTTATTATTATTATTATTTTTGGTGACGAGGGTATCCGGGCCTCTTAGAGCACCCGACTAAATCCCTTGGGCACGGGCAAACCCCTCAATTCACACGCACCAGGAAAGGAGAGATATATCTCTGAGGGTGGCCAACAAGGGGAATGGAAAAGATATATATGATGTTTGAGTTATTGGTGAGATTGTTGAAAAACTAGTCTCTTATCTATTTTCAGTTTGATTTTCTAAAAGTTATCTCTAGATGTCATTTGATTTTTGTTAACTGATATAAGAAAAGTTCTTACTAATTGTTAACAAGAGAAGGGCTGTTGGCATTTGTTAATAGTGGGGTATGTGTTGATAATTTGGGAGTCTCATAATTAGACAGTGACTTCGAAAGCAACTTTCGGTTGTGGTGATTGTGTGCAAGATGTAGGAATGGGGTTGAGGACAATAAATGTAAAGGATTAAAGTCACTTGAAAAATGGACATGATTAAAAGCTTACTAGACGTGGAGTGGGATTTAAGCAGAAAACAAATAAAAAGGAATGAAAAAGAGAGAAAATCAAAGAAAACATGGTGAATGGAACAATTTTGATTGACACTTTTCGTTATTTCGGGAACCATTAAATTGGTTTGAGGATAGAACCACATGTTCTTGTTACCTATAGCAAAGCGGCTGCAAAGTGGTTGATATCATCAATTGATAAGAGTTTCTATGACATTTTAGCTGCCTTTGAGATTCAGGTCTGGCTCCAGCATGGGCTAATTTCTTGGATATGAACACCTTGATATTTAAGAAGTCTATTGAGATCTTACCGGCAATAAAAACTACAATGAAGCAAAGGCTAAGGCTTTATTTAGTTTTTTCAAAATCTTCAACTTGATTTTTAATGATCTATCAGTGCTGACTTGGAGAGTTTTGTGTTTCCAAGTTTTTTTGCTTCTACTTGTAGGCATGCACTGTGCAGCCGTACGCGATATGAAATAATGATAATTGAAGACAACTATTTCATTTTGTACTTAATGGTGCTTTTAAGTTTTAAGTAGCCATTTTCTTGATAGAAGTCAAAATTGCATATCTGAGACATTGTTTAGTCATTTTTTTACCTAACAGTTATTTAGCATATTACTCAAGGTAGAGCTGCATGAGTTTTATTCATTCGTTCTTGCTTTATACTTGCAAAGATGAGAAAATATTGCTATCAGTTCTTCTTCTATACTTATGGACTTGAACAAGTGTTTCTAGTTCTGATATTTTTATCATCAGATCTAATTGTGCCAATTTTTTTTTTAAATGTTTACTCAGTTTCTCAGTTGTGCATCTAGTTTATGATTTTTAATGAGTATGTTTGTGGAATGAACTCATAGAGTGTTCTTTTCCCCTTGAATGATTGGATCTTTTGTAGACCTTTATGCTGGGTCGAGCACATGTCACTGGACAATGAAACCGGACTAGATCCTTCTGGTATAAGGGTTAGACCTGTCACCGGGCTTGTGGCAGCAGATTACTTTGCAGCTGGCTATTTCGTCTGGGCAGTTCTGATTGCTAATTTGGCTCGCATTGGGTATGAGGAGAAAACCATGTACATGGCTGCATATGATTGGAGACTCTCATTTCAGAACACCGAGGTATTATATTGACTTAACATTTCTCTCCTCATGAGGATTTTTGTTCTGTTTTGGCATCATCCTGTGTTTGTGGAATATCATTTAAAACTGTTACTGTTCGTGTATCTTTCGCTTCTTTGCAGTATCTATTCTTTCCTTCTAATATCTTTATGGATAACTCTGATATTAACTTATATATTTATGCTAAACTGAATTGATCAGGTGCGGGACCAAACCTTAAGCAGGATAAAAAGTAATATAGAACTCATGGTAGCTACAAGTGGTGGGAAAAAGGTGGTTGTCATTCCACATTCAATGGGAGTCCTTTACTTTTTGCATTTTATGAAGTGGGTCGAGTCACCGGCTCCAATGGGCGGCGGGGGTGGATCAGATTGGTGTGCTAAGCATATAAAGGCAGTGATGAACATTGGCGGACCATTTTTAGGTGTTCCAAAAGCAGTCTCGGGACTTTTCTCTGCTGAAGCCAAGGATATTGCTGTTGCCAGGTTTTCTCCGCTAATTGCTACGCAGTGAATAATACTATGCTGTTATCTTGCTATGACAAGCGCTCTGTTTAAATTTACTGCATCGTGGCTGGAAAAATTTACGATTTAATTATATGTTTTGAGGTCATCCTACCTATAATAGACTGCAACATTAGACCTCTTGGGGGCTGTTTCACTCCAATTGGTGAATTTCAACCAATGCTGTGGACCATCCACTAGGCTTCCATCATAATTTATGTTTCATGGTTAAATACATGGCAGAAAGTTATCAAATGCAAACTTGGAAAAACTTGTTCCTCTCTCTCTCTCTCTCTCTCACACATATATATATGAGAGAGAGAGAGAGATTGGTTCCTTCTCCTCCAACGTGGTAATTTTGATCTACTTTTTTCCTTAGATTGTCCGAGTATTTCTTCAGAATATATTTTGCTATATGCATTTTGATGCATTCTACTTTGGTTTACTAGTCCTAATATGATATGCATTTTGATGCATTACACTGGTTTACTAAAATTAATATCTAAGAGTATCCATGTAGTCAATGTATCATATTTCATGAATCTGGCATCTATCTAGTGTAATGTATGGAATATGCGACAAAGGTCAAGTGTTTGATGGTTGAATAATCCATAGTTGAGGATCAAGCCACATTCAGTTGTTATGGCTGATTTCATATCCATCTAATTTTCAATTGAGCTTTTCGCTATTAGTTGCATAAGGTCACATTTGTGAAGTGAAAGATCTTTATTTTTGGCTTGATGGATGGTTTCAAAGTGGGGACGGACGGACCTGTGACCTCTCATTTTCTGCATGTTGATGATAACACCCATTTTCCCTGGGGTCTTAGAGAGAATATAGCTACTCTCATAGCCATTCTGTGGTTTTTTGAGGTGGTCTTTAGGCTTAGAGTTAATTTGAAGAAGATCCTTCTTATTGGGATTGGTGACAGCAAAAATAGTATGTTTCAAGAGTGAGCTAGATATTTGGGTTGCTAACTTGGTGGTGTAGTGTACCTCAGTTAATAAGGAGTTTGGGACCCTGTCGCTGAAAGGATGGAAAGAAGATTCTCCGTTTGGAAAGTATACCTCTTTCTATTGGGGGTAGAGTTCTCTTGCCAGTCTACCTATTATTATATATCTGTATAAAATGTCAGCTTCGGTTGCTGAGTGCATTGAGGCTACACGATATTTCTTGAAGATGTAATAAGATGAAATTTCATTTTGTGAAACGAGACTGGTTGTGTCGTCCTACAAATTTCGGAGGGCTTGGAATTGGATAGTTAAGGGTGATGAATAAAGCATTTACGTACAATGGGTGTGGGAATTTAGAAAGGAAAGAATTCACGTTTTTAAGTATGGTTGTCCATCGCAAATACTAGATGCAGGATCAAGATTGGAATTCACGTGACACATTTATTTCATACTAGGCTGTGTTTAGAAAGGTATTATGAAATCTCATGAAGACATTGTTAGTTGAGCTGAATTTGAAGTGGGAAATGGTGAAAGAGTTCGAATCGGAAAATGATTGGAGTAAAATATGGAACTTTTGTGACTTCTACCCACGGTTATATATAACTATTTTTTTGGAGGGTAGCGGTTATATATATATATACTGGTCTTTACCAAAATTGTACAGGCTAACTGTTATTTTGAGAGTAGTGGTGCAATTTTGTGGAGCTTGTTTTCACAAAGGAACTTGGACCATAGAGAAGTTGAGGAGTGTGTATTACTTCTCAAGCGCTTGGAGGAGAGCCTTGTTTCACTGATGAGGAGGATTTCCAGTTAGGGAGATCCAAATGGTATGTTTTTTTGTAGGATCATTTTGTAAGTCTCTATGGAAAGAGTCGGGGAAAGTATCGGTGATTGGGCCAATTTGGGGAAATCTGATCCCATTCCTCGTTGGAGGGAAGTTTTTATTTTTACAATAGTGTTGGATAAGATTCTAAAGGTCGATCATCTCATTCACAGGGCAACGCAGATCCAAAATCGTTGTATTATGTGCAAGGATCAAGGAGAGGATGTAGATTGGTATTTTGTTCCCTATGGAGTTACACGAGCGGTTTGGAGCTTCTTTTTTCCCCTTTTGGTATGGAAGGGGTTAAGCCCCTGAGCTATTAAAGGATCTACATGCTTCTTGGATGGATCACGGATGGTCCATTTGGTGTAAGAGGTAAGTGGTCCATTTGGTGTAAGAGGTAAAATTCTCTTGAAGATATTTCCTTTCATAATTTGTTGAGTTCTTTGAAAGGAATATAAAGATAAATATTTGAATACTCAATTAAGTCTGTTCCAAAGTTTTGTGGTTATTTTATAAGCCTGTTGTAGAGCCTTCTTCTTTTGTGATGGGGAATTATCTCCCCCCCCACCCCCACCACCTGATTTAGTACAATACATATCTTTACTATTATAAATTATAATGCGATAGGCATGCGCTGATGATTTTTCTGAAATTCCCAAACTACCCTTATATAAAAACAAAACGTTGATTTAATGTTTTACTTTAATTCTCAAACTACCCCTTGCCTTTGATTTAATGTTTTACTTTAATTCCCACACTAACCTTTGCTCATCTATCTATTTAGAATCACAGCCAATCGTGATTGAACTCGGGGAGAGTTCAATCGCACCCACAGGTTAACACGTGTCCCTTTTAACTCCTATTAACTGTGGTTAACTCCTTCCCCTCGCTCTCACGTGCATCGCACGTGCTACTAGCGAGTTCAATCGCACCCGCGGGTTAACATGTGTCCCTTTTAACTCTTATTAACTGTGGTTAATTCCTTCCACTCGCTCTCTCGTGCATCGCATGTGTCACCCCCTAGTCAGTTATAAGAAAAAAACATCTTTAATTTTATTTGGCAATTGATTACTCTACCGATTTGCAGTCTATTGCAATTTGCAACAAGTTCTGTAGACATCAGGAAAACTCTGTAAACAGTGGTATGATTTTCTGTTCCTTTTTTGTTTTTATTTTTCCCAAGTTTGATTTATCCTTATTCTTTTCCAAGGAGTCCTTGTTCGTATTCACAGAACTGTGGCTTCTCTTTTGGACTGTTTTTGTTTCAAGGTCTTGCAATTTCCAACTTCATTTCATTTGTAAGGATGAAAATTCTGTTTCTCATTTCAATTGATGTTCTGACTTTGTCCAAGTCGGCCCTTAACACCTCTGAATGTACTTGACATTAACCATCCTTACATTTTAGATGCAGTCATGTATATATGTTTGACCTTGTTTGATTATTGATGAAATGCCACCCTTGTCTGCAGGGCTATTGCGCCGGGTGTTTTGGATAAGGATGTATTTGGACTTCAAACTTTACAACATGCAATGCAGATGACCCGCACATGGGATTCAACCATGTCAATGATACCGAAAGGTGGGGACACTATTTGGGGTGGTCTTGACTGGTCGCCAGAAGAAGGCTATGAGTGTGGTCCAAGAAAGCAAAAAGTCAATGATACTCAGATGGCAGACCAGAATGGGACAGAAACTGTGGGTTCTCAAACAAAAAGTACGAATTATGGAAGGATCATATCATTTGGAAAAGATGTGGCAGAGGCACATTCATCCAAGATTGAGAGGATGGATTTTAGGGTAATGTTTCATGCTTTCAATCCGATTATATCTTTTGTTAGGAATAAGTCATTTAAAAGACCAAAATTATATTTGTTAAGAACAATTTTTTTAACGCTCAGCGTTTTACTTTTGTCCTTGTGAAATTCTGATTTATAAGGAAGAATCATAATCACTAAATTAACTATATCAAGGTATTCAGATTTCAGTCTGCATGCAAACATATAAAAGTCCCTAACTGGTTCTTGTTACATGTCATCGATTACTAATTCGGGTAAGACACTTCTCTAGTGTTGGTTTTCCAGATAAGCTTCTTCCCCGGCTTCTTTTAAATCTGATTAGTTACAGGGTCAGATAGATCCATGTCCCTGTTTTCTTTTTTTGTATCCTTGATGATCTATCAAAATTCCACCTTCTCTTTTCAATATTTGTATTAAGTATTAATATCTATTTGCAATAAATGCATTTATTGAATAGAGGTTGCATGATTGCTCGAAGTAGGCAAAACTAGCATAAATCCCCAAAATGTTTATGTATTAGACAATGAAAGCTCAACCAGTATCATCATAGAGAACAAGTTACTCCATGCTTAAGCAATTCAATTTTGCAATCATGCACCTCTTTTTAGATTTTTGCACCACTGAAGATGTCCCCTTGAGTATTGAAGTGTGCATTTCTACATATATTCCTAGATTGTTATCGGTTTCATTAGTGAAAGAATTAATATTGGACTAGCTTGCCCATTTAAATTTGGCAATGGCAGAAATACTTGCGCAAACATTGATTTTTGTAGAGCTACCATCAGAACGCTCCTTAAGCCGGAGTCCGGAGAATATATGCCATTTTTTTTGTAGGAAGATTATTTTGTCTTTATTAAGGGTTGTTTTTTTTTATAAAATTTTTTTTGGGCCTAATTCTTTGTTAATATAAATAAGTCTACTCCCTTTTGGCATGATACTTTTTCTCTCTTTTTTTTTATTGGTAAAGCATGATCATATATATAAAAGAGATAAAGGCAAATGATACAGGATAGCAGGAAAGTTAGGGTTTTCTTCTTAATTCTACTTTCTCTATTTTTCTAAAACTACATGGTTTCGAGCCGGGAATCTCTCGAGTGCGATTACTTGAGAACCGTGAATCTTGAGGAGATTAGCCGGAAATAGAAGTCGATGATCTGTTGGTTGAAGGAGGGGGACCGTAACACTAAGTTCTTCCACCGTATGGCCAATTTCCATCGAAAATCAAATCTTATCTCCAGCCTCTTTATCAATGGTGAGAGAAAGACAGACCCGAAGACTATTGAGGATAGCGTGATTGGTTTCTACAAGGAATTGCACTCGGAGAAAGTTTCCTGGCGTCCAAAACTAGATGGTCTTTCTTTTGATTATATCTCCTATACCTAAAGTGAGGATTTGAAACGACCGTTCCGGGAAGAGGAGGAACTGAATGCCATCCAATCCCTGGCAAGCAGTAAAGCCTCGGGCTCGGATGGATTCTCCATTGAATTTTATAAAGCCTGTTGGGATATTGTTTGGGGGGGGGGGGGGGGGGGACTTTCTAGCAGTCCTATAGGAACTTTTTGTCTCCGGTTCGTTCGATAGGGCTATCAACAATACATTCGTGACCCTGATCCCAAAGAGGACCGGGGCCCAGGAACTGAAAGAGTTTTGCCCTATTAGCCTGGTCGGCAGCGCTTACAAAATCCTAGCCAAAGTGTTGGCCACTCGTATTCGAAGCGTCTTGGGATCTCTTATTTCCCCTCACCAGGGCGCCATCGTGCGGGGGCGTCAGATCTTAGACAGTGTTCTTATCGCTAATGGATGTGTGGACGAGCACATGAAGTCTAAATCCCCAGGTCTTATTTGTAAGATTGATATGGAAAAGGCTTACGACAATGTCAAATGAGAGTTCTTCCTCTATGTGTTGGGCAGAATGGGTTTTGGTGCCAAATGGAGGTCGTGGATTAAAGCTTGCATATCATCCACTTCGTTCTCAATCCTCCTCAATGGTAGCTCAAAAGGTTTTTTCTGTAGCTCCAAGGGGATTAGGCAGGGAGCCCCCATGTCTCCTGCTCAATTCATTATTGTCTTTGAAGCCTCGAGTCGTATGTTGGTCAGAACAAATGGGCGACGTTTACAGGTTTCTCTGTGGGTAGGGAGCGTCTTAGTATCTTGCACTTACAGTTTGCCGATGATACCTTAGTATTCCGTGGTGCCTCTGTTTCGCAGCTTATCCACCTTCGGTGCCTCTTGAGGTGTTTTGAACCCAATGTTACCTGGTTCGCCGGTTCACTCGGTTCGAATTCGGGTTCGTAATTCGCAATTTGCTCTAGAGTGAACCCGGTTTGCTAGGGGTAGGATTAGCCAGTTCGTTTCTCGGTTCGCTTAAGTTCTTTGCTTGGTTCGTTTCGGTTTGTTAGCTTAATTCGCTTATATATATATATATATATATTTTTTTTGTTTTTTTTTGTTTTTGGGATATAAGAGAAATGTGAGACCGTGAACTTGTCTGCAACTCTGCATAATACAGTGCTTTTCAAATCAACCATTAACGCTTTAGAAAATTTCATTGAGTGTAGCTGAAGGCCATACGTACCCACTATTAGTACTAGTGGTACTATCCATTGGTGGAAAGTCAAAACCACTCAATACCTTGTCTGCATAATACAATGCTTAATGGTTGATTTGAAAAGGGAATTTCAAAGTAGGTAAGAGTCACATCACATGAACTTACAAAAGTGGAGTAATTCGCCAAAATTAACGAAGTAGCACGAACCGAACTGCGAACTGGTTCACTTCGAACCAGTTCGCGGTTCGCCTTAGTGGCCACCGAACTAGGTAACCCTGGTCTGACCTCCGGGTCAATCTGAGCAAAAGTGAGATTTTACCAGTAGGTGTTATTCCCCAGCTTGACCTGTTGGCTAGTGTGTTCGGGTGTCGCAAGGGACTCTTCCATCTACTTACCTAGGTCTGCCTTTGGGGCCCCGTTCAAGTCCAAAGCGGTTTGGGCCCTGGTTATCGAAAGATTCTCTGCGCGTCTAGCTGGGTGGAAGTCCTGTCTCCTCTCCAAAGGTGGCAAGCTGACCCTTATCAGGAGTACTCTTCGTAGCCTCCCAACCAATTTCCTCTCCACCTTATGCTCCCTCGATCCATTGATCTGACCCTTTCCCGCCTCCAGCGAAACTTCCAGTGGCATGAGAGAGATGATAATCGAAAATATCATTTGGAAGCATAGGATCAATTTTGCAAGCTGATCGTGGCGGGGGGCCTTAACCTCACCCCTCTCACTGTGGTGAATAAGGCGCTTCTGGGCAAATGAGTTTGGCGGTTTGGTCAGGATAGGGAGAGCTTGTGGCGGCAAGTTATCGTTGCCAGACATGGGCTTGTTTCATTGTGGGCATCGAGGGCTAACAACCCACGGGGTGGGTCTCTGGAAGGGTATTATGGGGGTCGCCAAGTCTCGAGACCCATTCATTAGGTTCAAGCTGGGTAATGGGACCGATATCCAGTTCTAGTTCGATGTCTGGAGTGGTCAGTTGAGGCTCAATGACGACTTTGAGTCCATTTTCTCCTTGGCTATCTGTAAAGGGGCGTCTGTAGCTGAGTGTGTAGAGAGGCTGGGGAGTGGTATAGTTTGGTATTCTAGGTTGAGGAGAGCGTTGAATGATTGGGAGATTCAGGATATGCATCGTCTGTTGACCCGGTTTAGTGCCTCTGTCCCCATATCCCAGATTAGTGATTAGTAGGATGTGGTCCCGTAGCAACAATGGCCAATTTTCAGTGTGGTTACTCTTGCAGTCCTTTGACTCTGTCCTTCCGCGTTCCTTTCCTCATAAGGCTGTGTGGGCTAACCAGGTTCCCACGAATGTATCGTTTTTCCTCTGGTCCGCTGTTTTAAATAAAATCCTTACTTTGGACCAATTGAAGAGGAGAGGGTGGAGTTTGACAAACCGTTGCTATTTGTGCCTGAAGGCGGAAGAGACTGTGAGTCATTTGCTCTTACACTGCCCGATTTTTTTTGGGGTATGGGCTTACTTCTTAGCTCAGATGGTAGTGGAGTGGGTATTCCCTTCCTCCTTTCTGAGCTTTTTATCTGGATGACACTTGACGACTTTGGTGGGTGTTAAGGAATCTATCTAGACTTTATTGCCTGGTGCTATTTCGTGGGCTATTTGGAAGGAGAGGAACGATTGGGTTTTTGATAATTCCTCTTCTTCCGACCAGAGGATCCTATCTTGGGTGCGGTAGTCAATAGTGGTATGAAGCACCACAAGTTCTGTGGGACAAGAAGTGAGAGATGCCGTTTATTGTTGAGGTCACCTAGTAGCCTTGTGGGCTTGTTATTGCTCCCATTCGTGTTTTTGCTTTTGCTTTTGTAGTTAGTTTACGTCTCTGCAAACTGCTCTTTGCTTTAATATATC
Source organism: Tetracentron sinense (assembly GCA_015143295.1). NCBI lineage: Eukaryota > Viridiplantae > Streptophyta > Magnoliopsida > Trochodendrales > Trochodendraceae > Tetracentron > Tetracentron sinense. The sequence goes on from CM026569.1 coordinate 1,948,882, forward strand.
TGATTTACCAATAAAAAAGAAAGAAAGTTAGGGTTTTCATTTTCAAATCTTTTCCTTTGCCCATCCTAATCTTATCTTCCAATCTTCTCATCTTTTCCCTTCTCCTTTGGGATGAATTTTTTTGTTGACATTGGTGAGCTCTGCATGAGCCTTACGGTCACAAGAGTATCCTTGATAGATTCACCTAGTGAGGGAAGGAAGTGAGGCAAATTCCTCGATAGAGAATTGGGCTTGCTCTCTAAGAACTCATGAAATCCAGGACACAGACACAAAGCCACTAAAGTGTCGGCTTTAATGGATCACTTAATCTACCACCTATATAAAAAGAATATCACTATCGTCCAAAAGTTTTCGTCGAACTTTTAATTACCTAAAATACCCTTACTCCTTTTCCACCTCCTTTGTTAACTCCAATATACAACGCTACAACGCTTTACTTTTCTCTCTTCTTCTTAATCTTTCGAGAGCTTCTCCCTTCTTATTCTTTCCCACTGCCTCTCCGATTGTTCCTCTCACCATATTTGTCACTGCCTCTGTTTTCATCTCTGCGCATTTTCTGCAAATAGACACCTAACGAAGTGAGTTCTCAGCGCCACTGTCGTCTCCAACTTGTTAGAGGATCGATCGGTGTTGTCTCTGTCTGCAGTCGCGCTCGTTAGGGCAAGGGTTATTTATTCAATTAGGTGCCCCCAAAACCTCTCTTTTCTTACTCCTGCTCTAGGGTTTCAACTCATTCATTTTTTTTCGAATAAACAAAAACAAAATCTAATACCTTCTTATAAAAGATGGAGTTTATCCTCTTTGATTTCTCATTTTCCTAGAATTTTTCTTTGAATCTGAGATTTTCTTATGGTTTTGAACTTCCAATAGGATTATGTTCCATGTATATATTTTCAGTTGAAGCTGTGATTTTATTTAGAGGCTTATGGTTGAATTTTCATGGAGATTGTGAAAACTCCTGGTTTTGATGGGTTTTTAGTTTCCGGTTCATCCCCTGGGTATTTATAACGAAATTGTTCATTCACATTGTTGATTATTAAGACTTTAGGGTTTGGGTTTTAAGAAAAAGGTTTGGGTCCGGTTGAGTAGAATTTTATGTATTGGATTTAATTCATTGCAGTTTGTTTGATTTTTGGACTAGAGCAGTGATTAGAGGACCAGTAGGTCCTCACCGTGTCCTATTTAACCCCTATTTAACCCTGGTTAAGCTTAACTAAATTAAAGTTAAGATTTTTTTTCTTCTAAAAATCAAGGTTTGATTGCTTAACCCTAAGGGAGTGAATCTTAACCACAGTTGGTGAGTGTTGAAAAGTGGTGTGTCGACCAATGAGAGAAACGGCCATTTCATTACATAAATAAGGCAAAGAATGCATTATTGTTGGAACCTGTACAAGCACATGAAACTCAAACTTTCTATTTTTGATGAGTATTCTTAAGGAGTTATTCAGATTTATGATCGGAAGAGGTCTTTTTAAAAAAAAATGTTTTTCCCCAGATTGAGGTTCGGATCTTGAGTTACTGAAAGTTTTTTTTTCAATTATAATTTTGTAATTTGCAATACAATGATCTGTAGTTCCGCTTGTCAAACCTCATAATTTTATGCATCCTATGACCAACTCATTTTGGAAGATGAGAGGGGAAAAACTAAACTTGGAGTCAGAGGGACTATGCTTCCTGCTTTCACCATCATTATTTGTGACAGGTCTCTTCTAGAGAAGTTTTATTGTAGTAGAAGGATACTCATGTCATAATGGAATGCAAGGTGTCTTGAAGCTGTTGAGATTTTGATAGAGTCTCAATCCTTGACCAAATGAATCCAACCATTTGACTGATAGTCTTTTTTTTTTATCTGTTTTTTTTTGGTTAATGGTTAAAACACAACACACATTTCGTGTATGTTTATACTGTTGCAATGACACAGTAGCTCTGCCTTGCAAGTTCATATTGTGCAGATAGATAAATTTTTTTCCAAATTTTTTCGTAAAATTTATTTGTTCATTTTACTGTTTTTTCATTTTTTGTTTATACTATTTTAACATACGTATCTAATATTTACTTTCTTGTATTATAACATATATTGTGTTGTAAAAAACAGTGTATGGATTTTTATTTATTTATCATACTATGTGTATTATATACCATGTCATATATAAATATAGTATATTATAATAAAATACAAAATATTTTCATAATATATTACTTCTATTATCATTATTTCAAATGCACTGCACTTGCAGCCTCCACTAGTGATTTGATAAACTTGTATGTGTGGCGGATCCGGTCTTGTTACATGAGGTATAGTTCAAGGCCATGGCTACTATGGACCTTGACAAGACTTTGACACGTTCACACTAATTGTAGGTTCAAGTTCAAAATACACATACAATTATGTTTGAGTTTTTCTAATATAAATTGAATTTTATCAACTATTTTGAAAATACTAAAATAGTGGGGGATTGTTAGATATTTACAAAGGATAGAAACAGTTATTTTCAAAGCATAAAAACAGTTCGCTTTAGCGGTTTGGAGATATGTCTTTTTCATTTTGTCTCTTTGTTAAATTTATTTCTTTAGTAATAAGTAATAACTACATCCCTTTCAATGGCTCTTACCAATATGAATTTGAAAGCTTCTTATAGGCCTCTGTTTTGAACGTTTAAAGAAGAAGGATTGTGTCTCTTCAAAAACCAGTGTCTTTCAAACTTCTCTAAAGGTCATCACCTTTCCCATTAGACACTAGTTACTCTATATAAAGGGGTTTTGCTGGGAGCATTTAGAACCAACGAATTTTTACAATATCTCATCTCTCTTCTCTCTAATTTGCTATTAATATTCTGCTGGTTATTATCAAAAGAGATTAGAGTTGTTCTTGAACGTCTCTGCAAGACGTAGGCAACAAACAGTGTGTACTAGGCTTCATTGTATCTTGAAGACGTATCGTCGGTAACCCGTTTGCAACTATAGGTGGAGGTGAATAACGTCTTAAGGAAAGCGACTAAGACTAACGTTCCAAAATCTATTCAATAAACCTATTATAGAAGGAAATCTCAATCAAATCAAATCTAATATTAGCTAATCTAGTTAATTCAAATTCAAATCAACTTGTGGTGGTGAGATACGGTGTATCTCATCACACTTTATTATCCTACTCCATTCTCTATCAAAAGGCGTTGCATCAGACACCTCAAGTGGTTGCATAGGCAACCAAGCTCTCTTTGCTGGAATCAGGCGAGTACTATTAAAAATCTGATGATGCAATATTTTATTGTATAATGATATAAAAATTTATTTTATTTGAAGATGGTAGTTTGGTCAATAAAAAACATGCTATTTTATATGCTTCTTGTGTCTTACCATATAATATGATAGGGTTTGTATATCCAACAAAAAAGGGTTTGCAGATAGAAGAATAATAAATAAGAGAAAATACGATGTTAAGTATGTTTTCCTCATGTTAACTTGTCCTCTCTCTCGCTCAATGGGTAGACCAATTGGCCACGCTCTCTCTCCTCTGCTTGTGGGCGAACCATATGTTCCTCATTTGTATTTGCATAATGTTAAAGGCGTCGCTTAGGCGACTAGGCGCATAACTGGGCCCAGGCAACCTAATAACCAAAAATGACCTTTAAATGCCACAAAATCCCTATAGGGTCTCAAGCTCTCAAAAATCTCTCTTTAAGGGGTCTTTTATACTTTAAATAAGTGTAGGCCTCATAATTATATATATTTTACTTATTGTATGTTTTTTATTACTCTTCTTGGGCATAATCGAGAAGAAAGAAGAAAGGATAAGAAGAGGTACAACATCTTCCTCTCTCTCTCTTTCTCTCCCGTTCGGCAATCACAATTGACTGATAGGCTCTTTTTATGTTTTTTTATTCAGTCACACACTCTCCCCCTCTCTCACTCTCTCTCTTGTTCAGCTCTCATTGTAGGCTATTTTTTTTTCCTATTTTGGTCTCTGAGTCACTCTTCCCCCCTTTCGACAGTCATTGTAGACTGTTTATTTATTTATTCTATTCCCAACACTTGAAACCTCCTTTATTATTTCTAGAACTTTATCCAAGGATGATTTTGTCAAAGTGCATCATGACAATGAAGATTTGCAATTTATATGAATTGCAGGGCCCCTTATTCAGTGAAATGCAACATATATAGATCTAATATTGGGGGGATTTCTGCTGTAAGGAATTCATCAGGCGGCCACCTCAGGCGTCCATGGGGTTTATCTCCTTGACAACCATGAGGGAAGCAAATAATTGGATAGTTATTTCCTGATTATTTTATTCTATGGAAGTTGAAGCTAATCGTGGATTGTATCTTTTTGATTTGGCAAAAGACTTGTGGGATAGTCTTCAGCAGTTGTAGTTTGAGCGGGATAATGGGGCTCATATTTGAGTTGTGTAAGTGTATTGCTCACCATAGACAAGGTTATAAGACTTTGGTGGAGCATTTTTCCTCTGTTCGTGGATTGTGAGAGGAATTAACTCTTATTAAGGATGATGAATATCATTGGTACCAAAGATATTAAAACTCGAAAAAGAAAAAAAAATGAAAAAGGAGAAAATGAAGAATTAAGAGGAAAAGTATTGTCCCAAAAGGACTAGGATTTATTTTATTAAGGTCTAGGCAAAAATACAAGATGAACCTTAATAAAGGGTAGAATATAAAATTATTAAAATAAGCATAAAAATCTTCCTACGTTAACACTCCCCCTCAAGCTGGTTTATAAATGTCTGTCATAGCTAGCTTATCAATAATCATGTTTATCTGAATCTTTAGAAGAGCCTTCTTACACTAACTTAAGAATATATTTGGAGGTCACTCGTGCTCTTATTGAAATGAAGGAACCAAAATTCGATTGGTCTAATGCTCTTGTTGTTACTGCTTGTTATTTGATTAATTTTTTACCTACTAGGGTCCTTGACGACAAATCTCATATTCATGTGTTCAAATCAAAATGTTTTGTTTTTGACATATCATTTTGTGCCTTTGGTTGTGTTTGTTTTGTTCAAGATTTGAGTCTCAACTTGAATAAGCTATCTCATCGATCAAATAAGTGTATGTTCATTGGATATTCTGCCTCTTAGAAAGGGTATAACCATATAAGTGTGTAAATCCAGTTGCAGGAAGATGATATCTCCTTCTTTGATAGTGCCTTATCAATCTTCTGAAGGCAATGCCCTTCTTCAAGAAGAGGCTAATTAACATATGAGGAGTGGTACTGTTTTTTTCCTATTCCACTTGATATCTTTTATAGTCCTCTTGTCCATAATAGTGTTTTAAGACTCGAAAACTCTGTCAAAACCTATTTGAGTAATGACACCTAAATTTGAAAAAATACATATTTTTTTCAATATTTGTTATATATATCGTATAAATTAAAAATTAATGATAAAATATATCTAAAATGAGATACACACACACACATATATATATACATATGAAATAAAATTTAAATATATTTAATATATTAATCTATACATATACTGATATATATATGAAATAAAATTATTAAAATTATAAATTAATGAGTTATAGAATTATTAATGTTATTGGATAGCATTATATCCCATTAAGCTCCACTTGTGACTTGCCCCTTACTGAATAGCAAAATCTAAGCAAAATTTGATAAATGATAAACAAAACCCCCTTTAAACATGGAAAAAGCGTTTGTTACTTTGTTTAGAATACACCATTATATGCTTCTGAGTTTTGATTGCTTTCCTTTGTAGAGAACAAACGAGAAATGAGACTTTCATTCATTACTTGAAGTATAAAGAAAATGAGATGGGCACGGTTTCCTATCCCTAAAGTGGGTGTAACCCATATCGATTAAAAAAAAAGTGTGTAACCCTTACATAAACAGATAAATGATGGGTTGATCCTTTCTAGTTTGTACAATGCCCCTCTCTCACCCTTTTATGGTCTGTACGATCCTTTAAAAAAATGACTCGTTTGAGTCATCTGAGTCGATGGGGTCGAGTCAACTCGGTCGACTCAATTGAGTCACTCGCCTTTCCTAAAAAAATACGAGTTTCTCGTCAAGTTGACTCGAAATCCGGTTGAGTTTCGAGTCAACTCATCGAGTTTTAAAGCACTGGTCCATAATTCCCAAGAACATTCTTCGTGTTAGTAGATATGGCTGTATTGGAAAGAAATAGTATGTGAGAAATGATCACTTTGTGTAAAGGAAAGCGTTTAGTGTGATGCTGAGGGATGTTTGCTTTGGAGTACAATTTAGATGGGTCTATTGCACGGTATCCATACTTTGTCCAATCTGGTATACCATGAGAGGACCAACATATCGAAGTAGATTTTCCATGAGAAGGTTCTTTTGCTTGAAATATTTGCTTATTTGAGGTCCAAGGATCAGTTGGCAGACATCTTCATGAAGGTTTTTCCAAAGACTCAAATGAACATGATTATTGACAAGCTAGGCATGACAAACATTTATGCACTAACATGGGGGGGGAGGAATGTTAGTGAAGGAAGATTATTTTAATTTATTTTAATAATTGTCCATCTTATCCTTTATTAAGGGTAATCGTTGTGTCCTTGGAGTGCCTTCATTGCAACTTTCTATGGCAAGGTGGGGGTGACAAAAGGAAGTATCATGTGGGTTTGGAGGTTCGGTGAGGAGCGAGAGAGTTTTTGGAGGAAGGTGATTGTGGCCAAATATGGCCTTGCATCACCTTGGCTACCGGGCCCATACGGTGTGGGTCTGTGGAAAGGCATTATGGGGGTGGCTAAGTCTTTAGATCCATTCATTAGGGTCAAACTGGGTAATGGAGTCGAAATTCAGTTTTGACACAATGCCTAGTGTGGTCAGTCGTCGCTTAAAGATGATTTTGGGTCTATCTTTGCTCTGGCCACTCATCAGGGGCTTCTATTGCTGAGTGCGTAGAGAGATTGGGTGGCGATTTTTTCTGGTGCCCTAGGTTTAGGAGGGATTTAAATGATTGGTAAGTTGGTGACATGCAACGTCTTTTGGGCAAGTTGAGTTCCTTTTCCCTTAGAATTCATATTAGTGATTGTAGGGTTTGGTCTCGAACCAACAACGACTGATTTTCAGTGAGATCATTCTTGCAGTCCTTTGATTCTTCACCTTTGCGCTTATTTCCTCATACGGCTGTTTGGGTTAACTTGGTCCCCACGAAGGTATCCTTCTTCCTCTGGATTGCAGCACTAAATAAGATTTCACTATGGATCAGTTAAAGATGAGAGGGTGGAGCTTTGTTAACCACTGCTATCTGTACTTGAATGAGGAAGAAAGTGTGAATCATTTGTTCCCGTACTTCCCGGTAGTCTCTGAGATTTGGGCTTTCTTCTTGGTACGGTTGGGCGTGGAGTGAGTCTTTCCATTTTCCATTATGAGCTTCTTATCTCGTTGGGGTTTGACAACTTTGGTGGGTGCTAAGGAAACAATCTGGACTTTTTTATCGAGTGCAATAGCATAGGCTATCTGAAAAGAGATGAATGGTCGCTTGAAAGAGAGGAATGGTCGCTTATTTGACAACTCCCCATCCTAATTTCTTCGTATCCTATCTCGGGTGTGTCAGTTGATTGTGGATTGGAGTTCCTCTCTCCGTTTGGATGAAGAAGTGAGGGATACCTTGCATCCTTGAGAAGTTAGCGGGTGGCTCAAGTGCGCCTTTGTATTCATATCCCTTTCTCTCTTTAGCTTGTTATTTTTGTCTATCTTGTTTTAGTTTACATCTCTGTAAACTATTGGTTTCTTTATAACATATCTGATTTACCGATTTAAAAAAAATAAAAAAAATCCTACTCCCTTTTGGGACAATACCTTTCCTCTTAATTCTTCCTCTCTTTTACCAAACTTCAATTACAAGGAAATTACTAGAAAATAGAAAGAAACCGCCTAGGAAAAGGACCCACAAGGCTATCAAAGGATAGAAAAATACACCATAGAAAAAAGAATAACAAAAGAATAAAAATAAAATACAGAGGATTTACTGTGCGAATCATGTATGCAACCTGTCCTGAAGATATTGTCTTAAGAGGGACTCGGTAAACATGTCTTGTAGCTGACATTTGTGTTTTGAGTTCATTTATGGAATATTGGAACGGGGATTCATTTGTTGCTGCCTTATTTATAACACAAGGCAATCAATTTTTATATGCTTTACATGCTCGGAAAACTGGATTAGAGACACTTCCAGTGAATACATTTATTAAATGCAGAGGAAGAAATGTAACACTGCATCCAGAATTATGAACCCTATTAAAGAAAATGGACATGCTACATAGTATTGCACTTTACCTGCTTCCCTACTTAATCTGGCAAAAGAATTTCCACTTAACATGCCTATATTTAGCCAAAGTGAATCTGTACTGGGTCTGTCTATACCATTCTGATTCAACCCAATCCTCATTAGAAAAGGCTAAAATGCCAAGATGCCCATGAGAAGGAAACAAGATCCCTTTCCTTGGGATGATTCCATCTACGTCTCAGGAAGTGGTTAGGGTAGCTCAACTATTAACGTTTTTCTATACATTACCTCTGTAGTATCCTAAGTTGAATTCTTCGTACAATATGGTCCACAGTGAATTCATTATAACCCCCCTCCTCTCTTTCCTAGGCGATATTCAAACCAAACAGTTACTCCCGTATGTGACAGTACAACACATAATATCCGTGTTCTCTCGTTAGTCGTTAACAAATTAATAAACTAATGCTTCTTCAAACAGCTTGAATATTGATATGTATACATCAGTTAAAAGTTTTGGGTGATATTGTGTTCCAGATGCATGCAAAAAATTTATGTGTTATTTTTGGTAATTTTCCACAGTTGTTTACTGGGTCATTTTTTTGCTACCTTGAGTTTTGTGATACAAAATACCATCTAGTGGAATTTTTTCCCCATAAATAATCTTTTTGAGGAGCTATAGGTGTACAGTAGCTATAACGACATTGCAGGGGGAGAGTGAGTATCGAATGTGAACCTACATGTGCAATTTTTTGCCCCCGCTATTTTTCCAGAAAGAATCTATTGAGGAGCTATTGGTGTATAGTAATATCAAATGTGAACCATTTTTTGGTAAAGAATGTGAACCTACATTTGCAAAAAGAAAATAAAATCTCGCTATACTTCCCAACTAAGCATATAATGGGTAGATTGTTACGCTGTTGTACTACAATGTGTTTTATTCCTTTCAGTGTGAAGTTTCATTATATCTCATCTACATTTTCATTGTCACAAAATTGTTTTGACTACAGTCTGTCATCTTGTATACTCACATGTTCCATATCAACACCTTCTTTATTGGTTTGTTCAGTGTTCACATTTGTGTCTTAGCTGCTTGTTAACATGCAGGGTGCTGTTAAGGGTAATAACCTGGCAAACACCACATGTCGCGATGTATGGACAGAGTACCATGACATGGGCTTGGGGGGTATTAAAGCTGTTGCAGATTACAAAGTTTACACAGCTGGATCACTTTTGGATCTGCTTCATTTCGTTGCCCCAAAGATGATGAATCGTGGAGATGCTCATTTTTCATATGGGATAGCTGAGAATTTGGATGACCCAAAATATAAGCACTACAAATATTGGTCAAATCCCTTAGAAACAAAGTGAGAATCTATATATTTTCTTCAATATCATTAGTTTTTTGTTCTTCTAATCAGTTCTGATTCCTTTCTTTTTCATAAGATTGTTGACATTAAATAATTTTAATTATTAAGTGCAAAAAAAATAAAAATCTAAAATCACTTACAAAGCCACTTATAAAAACAAGATTTTAAGCCTTTTGAAATATGAAGTAGATGTAGATCATCTGAAGGTAAAATAAAGCGCTTTTTTTAAGGACAAAAGATAGGTTAAAGCTTTTTAAAATATTGAGATTAGATCATGCCTTGAGATGTCCATCAATATTCTTTGCTCTACTCATATTTTGTTGCTCGGTTAACTGTATTAGTTGTAGCAAACTAGCAATGCATTATGACTTCTCTCTAATGGTTGGTCAAAGCCCCTTAGTTTGGCAAATTAGCCTTTTATTGATGCTGCTTCATTTACTGTCATGGTTTTGCAGATTACCAAATGCTCCTGGCATGGAGATTTATTCTATGTATGGAGTTGGCATCCCCACTGAAAGAGCATATGTTTACAAATTAATTCCTGCTGCTGAATGCTACATTCCTTATCGGATTGATACCTCAGCAGACGGTGAATATGAGGGTACTTGTATGAAAGGTGGAGTATTTTTAAACGATGGAGATGAGACTGTGCCTGTTCTAAGTGCAGGCTTCATGTGTGCAAAAGGTTGGCGTGGGAAAACCCGGTTCAATCCTTCGGGCATTCGCAATTACATTAGGGAGTATGATCATGCCCCTCCAGCTAATTTTCTAGAGGGCCGGGGCACCCAGAGTGGTGCCCATGTCGATATAATGGGGAATTTTGCATTGATTGAGGATATCATAAGAATAGCAGCGGGGGCTACAGGAGATGACTTGGGGGGTGATCAAGTTTACTCTGATATCTTCAAGTGGTCTGAAAAGATCAACTTACAGCTTTAGTCTCATATGGTAAACACCTAAAGCTTATTGATTTTAAGTCTCTGAAAATACAGATATATATATATACACACGCAAGGTTGTAGCTATTGGGTTTGGCATCAATTTATGCCCTGGTCTAATTGAAAAAAAGGTCCCGTAATTTCCGCAAAATCTCTAAAACAATGAGAAAATTGTGCAGAAATTATTTTCATATTGGTTGTCAAAAATTATGAAATTGCCCGAAATCAAGATGCATGAAATCTTGACATTCTCCAAATTTCTTCAAAGCCTAAAACCTTGTTCATACCGCTGCTCTCATCAAGTTCAGCTGTGCATGTGATGAGATTCTCTCTCTCTCTCTCTCTCTCTATATATATATATATATATATATATATAAACATACTGTGGGTGTCACTTTCTTAATGGGGCACCTGGAAAAAGTTCCTTTGAAACTATTACAGATTTGATATTGCGCCAACCATGGATAGGCCCAGGATTGCTACTCTTGCCACATTAGAATTATTTGATATCTATTTGTTTTCCCAATTGAACAATCTCTCTTAATTTTCTTTCAAATTGCCCATTTGCTGTTCTGTCATTGCTAATCTTTTTCTTCTTTCTTTTTGGCCTTGCTTTTTTATTTTGCTAATCATTTCCTTTTTCTTTTTTAGCCCATCCATGTTTTCAGGGACAGCTGAAAATATGTTTGAACCCGAGTCTCTGCAGGGACTTGAACTTTGGGACATGGCTGATGAACAATCTGGTGCAGATGATGTACTTGTGTCTTGAAGCTAGAGAATGAGAACAGGTTGCTAAAACGAAAGCTTGTGGATGTCTGCTGTCATCTACTTGTATCTGAAATCTAATTGGTGTAGAAGGCACTGAGATTGTTTATGGGATTGGCATTCGACGGTGTAGCGCCTGCTCTTGTTGGTGCTTTTATTATATTTTCCCCTGAAATTGTGAATAGCCCATCAATTATTTATAACTGCCCTTAACAAGATTTATTGTAATTAGCTTATGAATCACTAGCTCATTGTACCTTACTTTATCTGGCAATATTGCTTTTATTTAAAGGAGCATATACATGAAATTATATAAACATGTTCAGATCTTTTAAATGTGTGGCATAGCGACTTTTTTCAAGGAAACTCACAAGGGAAATGCATGGAAATGTTTTTAATGTGTAGCACACACGAGTTCATCTGTGTTGACTATCCTTGCTTGGGTACTGGTTGTGGTTCAAAGGGCACTAGATCATGTCTTACTTGGAAATGGTTTTGATGGGGTGAGCGATTAGAAGAAGAATCTGGAATCGAAAGAAAGTTTAAGACTGTGCAATATAGGGTGTCTATATTGAGGAGTTTTGAACCACGGAGCATCTCCACCGTGAAGATGGCGTAGATCCGAAGAGAAGAAAATTAAACTGAAATAGATTGGCTCAAGAAACCACTCAGCAAAATATTCTGCTATGTTGAAAGGGAATTCTCTTTATATATACTAGCGGGTGGCACGTGCGATGCACGTGAAAGCGAGGGGAAGGAGTTAACCACAGTTAATAGGAGTTAAAAGGAACACATGTTAACCCGTGGGTGCGATTGAATTCGCTAGTGGCAGGTGCGAGGCACATGAGTGCGAGAGAAAGGAGTTAACCACAATTAATAGTACTTAAAAGGGACACGTGTTAACCCACGGGTGCGATTGAACTTTACCCGAGTTCAATCGTGATTAGCTGTGATTCTAAATAGATAGATGAGCAAGGGGTAGTTTAGAAATTAAAGTAAAACATTAAATCAAATGCAAGGGGTAGTTTGGAAATTAAAGTAAAACATTAAATCAATGATTTGATTTTATATAAGGGTAGTTTGAGAAATTCGGAAAATTCACCTAGCAAGGCTCTCGCATTATAATAGTAAAGATATATGTATGTATTAATCTATTATCGTCATGTATATAGAAGAAGAAAAGGTACTGCATTAGAAAAGAATCAAATAGAATTTACTGAGCAGTAAACTCATTAAAATGAAAAGAATAGAAAAAACTGCACAAGGGGAGAAAGAGCCGCTCTTTGATGCTAACCTCACCCTAGTAGATCACCCAAATCCACCCTGGCACACCAAATAGAAGGGGAGAGTGCAGAAGTAACAAAGTGTAGCTAGCACTCCCCTAAACTCTTATTCCCAAAATCTGGTGAAGTATACTTGGTAACAAACAATAACACCAAAAGCCGACCTTGGCTTTAGCATAATATGATAGTGTAGAAATTCACTAGCAAACACACATATAGCTTGAAAAACATCCCCACTAGAGAGGTCTGGACGTCAAGAACTAAATATCCACTTCCTTGAAGTGTCCGTACTCTAATTATACCTCCATTAATATAAGTGGATAACATTTCATGGAGAAGTGTTATTCTGTATTAAGAAGAAGATGGGTGGTATTCAGAGACTAGTTTCTGTCAAAAGAGTGAAGCAAGATGTACAGGAAGAGTGGGACGAAAGGATGCCATTACCAGGAGATATCATCGAAGGGGTCGCCGAGGAGGATGGTGAAGAGTTCTTCATACCAACCAAAGCCATGTCAGAGCTTAGCTCTCTGCTCAGGAGGCTTCACCCACAAGTGCAACCCATATGGGTCAAGGTCAGGAGGGGGGACCGTTCGCTTAAGCTCCGGGCTTGCGTTGTGCCGCAGTACGCATCCAAGATCCAGAGAAGTTTTACCATTAGAGCTATCTCTGATGAAAGGCATGTGGCAGTCTTAGCGGAACTAACTGTGGAACAGTGCACCGAGCTACAAGGTTGGTTTCTGAAATTGTCTCTCTCTCTGATGCCGTACAAATGTCTGGGTTTTCCTAATTGGATTATGAGTTTGTTTCAAGTTAGGTTTATAATCTGTATATAATTACTATAATATTTGGTCTAAGGTTTTCTATTCTGCTGAGAACTAAATTGTTTGAGAGGCTAAGAGAGAATGATTAAAGTAACTTCTCTACTTTGAATTAGTGAAAAAGTTGACCTCTCCGTGGACGTAGCTCAAATTGGGTGAACCACGTAAATCTTATGTGTTTCTGTTTAGTATTTGCAAAGTTATTTTCACAATATATCTGACCTTGCAGAAATGAGTAGGAGGGTGGTGAATGTGGACAGTAGAGGCTTGAACAAAAAGGGACAGAAGTATGACTGGAAGAAAGTGGTTACCTACTTACCCTACCAGGGATCTTCTGTCATTAGCTCCATTCTGTTCATGCCTCTTGTGAGTGAGCATGGTGTCGAGGCGATTACTTCCAGGTCCATGGCCTGGTTTTCTGCAGCAGTTTCTTTAGGGGCTCCTCTTATCTTTGTTAGTATCCAAACAGAACAAATTGTCACCTCGGTATTACTCCTCTCTCTCTCTCTCTGCTAAGTTTTTTTTCTTCTCTTTTCTTAAGAACACTTGGAAGATGAGATGCAATCCAACACCACAACCTTAGGTGCATTCATGGCTCAAATCACTCTATAGGAACTCCAAAAGATTTTTATTGATTCAACATTTTTGAGTACCGTACCATGTTCTTCTATATCGATCCCATTGACTGTATGCTCTTTATAAATGCAAATTTGGATAATTTTCGGGGCCGATGCTAGGTGAAGCTTTGGTGGGATGACATGAGTTGAACCACAGAGTCATGTAGTTTGGTGCTCATAATCTTCAGAATTTGGAAGCTTAAAAGGCCTCTAAATCTTCTTCTCTTTTTTTTCCCCAACTATGCAACCAAAGGAGAAAAATATTTCGGCCGGGCTGGAGATGAGATGGGGAAGGCTACTGAATTACAATACAACCGTCCAAATATTGCAAGGTATACGCATATGGTTTCTACCTGGAGTTGCAGAGATTCCAATTGAGTTGATACCAGAACCAGGAGAAACCAGGTTTGGAATGAACATCAAGCCAACTGAAGAGGTAACAGAATTTCACCTAAACATCCCACTTTTACTGTATGAACTAGATCAGTAAGAAATTTCATTTTCTTGATTCTCTTCTAAATAAGGAATATTGGGCCATGAACTCCATTTGAAGCACTCAATATCAGTGAAAGAACGTACTTTAACTAACCAACAAAAGATATTATAAGACCAACAGAATCAAGAAATTACCAAGTCTATTATAAACCATTGATGTTAATTCTGCGTATAAATCTATCACCACCATTACACTTATTGGTCACTTCGTATTGTTTCAGTTTGGCAGAAACAACCGCATGCAGAGACCAATTAATTTGGTAGTTTGAGCATCTTTCTATGCTTTTTGGGGGAAACTGTATTCTTATATATATATATATATAGATGCAATGCTATCATTCACTAAGATTAATGAACTTGTTAACCTTCATTAATCTTTTTACTCTTATGTATTGAATAACATTCTATTAACTATAAAGGTATTTTGGTATTTTCATAGGGGACGATTCATTAAATATATTTTAAAATAGAGGAGAAAAAAATACAAGAAAAGTCAAATTACATTTATTCTCTCCTTTATTTAATGATTGGTCATCTATGAAAAAACTAAATTACCCTTAACTTAAGTGTATTTCATAATTAATACATTGATAAAAATGTCTAAGTGAAGGTTAACAAATTCACCCACTATGTAAACGTTAGCAACATCGAGAGTTGTCATTGCGACCGAGCATCATGTAGAAATATAAAGTTTACAAATTTTGATATAATCGACATTTTAATAAACAGGTAGGGAGGGGTCTTGCCTAACCCCCTCCCTCACCGGGTAGTTTAAAAAAAACGTAGAAGTACTAAAAAAGTTTACATTTTTTTGATTTATTCTGTAATGTTCATACTTCAATAGCATGTCTGATATTGATCTTTGCCTCAACGCAACGTATAGGGGTTCATATGCATCGACTCAGTAACCAGAGGGACAGCAGCAGACCGAGCTGGACTTAGGCATCTACGCGAGCAAGCAAATGCAACCGGGCACCTAGTTGTGATCTCTCGGTTAGAAGGAAAGAGCCTCATGCCTTCCACTGTTTGTTCCATAGGGCTCATACATAGTTGTGACCACAACAAAGTTAAGGACAGGCTTACTTCTGAAATTGACAGGATGAATGGTGTACACCTCCATATCATGGCTTGGCCTACTCAAAAAGCTCATCCACCTACACCTCAAGAAATTGGTGTAGCTTCCCTCTTGCCTCCAAACGTGCCTCATCTCACCCGAACCACCTCCGACCTATGCTCGAGAATGCCTAACCAGCTACCTAACTTGAGTTGCCCCGTTTAATGTTCTGGGGGGGGGGGGGGGGTTATACTACCATGGCCTGTACTTTCTTTGTCATTCGCTGAAACTTATCTTCTAATTATGCTTACTGATTATGACGAAATTTGCTACAGTTTTACTATACATATCCAATTTGATTATGCTATTTTAGTTCTATCAAAGTGTAGTTCATGTAACTATGACTGTTATTATAGTCACCTGATTTTAGAGTCAGTCTCTTAGCTAGGGTCTGTTCTTTTGCTGAGGCATAGAAAGCTCGGCGCTTTACAAGTTTGGGTTTTACAAGTCTCTTTTGTTCTTTTGTAACTCTCGTGAGACTTTGAAAGTTGAAATAAGATATTTCGAGTCTCACAAAAAATTGAGGGACGTAAAGTCTCACAATGACATGAATTTTTATTACTAAGAAGCTTGCAAAACCAAGTACTTAAAGTCTCTAAACTTTTAAAGTGGCGAGCGCACTGCAAGTCTCAGCAACAGACCCTTACCCTATGTTTGGTTGCTAAGAAATAAGTAAAAACATGGAAAAGAAAAGAAAATTAGACAAAACACATCTAAAAATTGTATTAGGGCTTTAACATTTTAAACGATTTCTTTAATTTTGTGTTATTCTTATAAAATTATCCGATTCTTGTCATTTAAAGAAAAATGAAAGTGTTTTCTTAGGTGAAGTATCGGACAACCTTAGGACGCACTAGGACTATTGTTATAAATCTCGTTCTCAGATTTTTATCCGTTATAAGTTTTTTGGTGAATATTTTCAAATATGGGATTTTTTTTTGGCATTTATCGCTTAAATATCGGCAATGATTAAAATAATAATTAAAATTACAAAATAGTAATAGACATCATAAATTTATAAATTCATAAAACCAGTAATATTGATTTTTTTTTTTTTTGCAATATTTTCAGATTATCGATTAAATCTCTGGATATTTACGTGATAAAAAGAGAAATTGTATTTTTCACGAGACTTTTAAAATTCCATGATAGAAACAAAGATTTAAACTTTAGATATTTTTCTTGGTATTTCTTGTAAGAATTTAGGTATTTCTCGGAAGATTTGCAACAATGCTTAGAACATGTGATCCAATTAGCAAAGTTCTTATGTTCGATGCGTGACACATGCATATAATTGTCTACCCTTTCTAAGTAAAGTGTTTGTGCTTCAAGACCACCCTCAGATAAGGGCACAATACGCTACCTCCCTGAGATTAGGCTAGTCAAATGACCATTGTATCAGGGGGGTCAGCCTTTTGAGGTCCTCAGATTTAAGAGCTTTTTTTCCTTCCTAGGGCCCAAAACCTCAAATTTCTCATTCATGAGGACCGGGCTTGGGAGGTACCTAGTAGATACCAGCCATCCTCAAAGCTATTATACACCTTTTTTTTTTTGGTTAATAAAAAAGGAAGCTACGGAGTGTCATCACGGCTCCTATAGGCGACGTCCAGGTTTAAGCCTGCCCATAGCAGACACCCACCACCTGAATAACGGTGGGCCCACACGCAACCCCACAACTAGATTTCAAAGCTTGCAACTAGAGAGCAAGGTTGCAAGGTAAAGACCGCAGGCTATATCCCCACAAAGTTGAACCCGAGACGCCTAGCATGGCACTGAACGTGGGAAGCCACCTAACACATGCATATAATGTAATGGATAAAATTTGTAATTGAAAAAGTGTTGCAAGGGCGAGTAGAATCCTCGTCTCCGTATAGAACGAATGTGGTTTTTGTGCTCCATTTATGGTATAAGCTCGTGCTTCCCAGGACGATGTCAGATATTGTCGTCTATAGGACGAATTCAGATATCTTCGTTTGAAGGACGATTTCAGATATCATCGTCTATAGGACGATTTCATATATTGTTGTATGTAGGACGATTTCAGATATCGTCGTCATGAGGACAGTTTCAGATGTCGTCGTCTATAGGACAATTTTAGGTATCATGCTCATAATAAGGACGAGCTCATGCTCACATTGAGGACAGAATTGACTTGTAGGACGAAATAATCAGGAGATAGATCTATTTACTCTGATATTAGGTGAAAAACATTGTCTTAACATTTAATGTTGGTCATCTCAGTCTGTTTTTGACCCAAGACCAACCTTAGAAATAGCAGGCTCACACGTGTGACACATATGTATGAAGATTTGTCTGACATATTTGGTAATGATCATAAAGCAAGTTGTATGATCATTCATGAACATGGATGGGCATGAAGAGGCATCCAAACTTAAGCCTATATATACCCAAGACCCCCCACAAGGTAAAGACTATTGAATCTCGACTATTAGAACCTCCCACTGAGAAAACTACACTGGAAAGCTCAAAGTTCTTAACACCTTCTCTTTTTTTGAAAGTTTGTTCTCTGTACTTTATCTTCCACATATATTGACTTGATCGTCAGAGGACTTTGATAGGAGGAACCCCCACCCGTATCAACAAAGACGAGTTATGAACTTAGCTTCATCCTTCTATCGGTCAACCTGAATTCCACAAGCAAGTGACGCATGAATCATCCAAGAAATCCCATCACATATAATATATAACCAAGTTACTATTGTATGAGACATGAAAGATGACAGGTGAATGATAAATCATTGTATAGTGTGATAGTGGTCAAAATTGAAAATTTAATTTATTTATATTTCTAACAGTGATAAAGGAGAAATGGGCTGGACCTTGAGCTGGTAACCGAGTTTATCAACTTAATTAAAATTGTTTGTTATATCTTAGGTCAACTCCCATGAACGTTGAACCTACAGAGAAGATTCACCGTAGGCCACAAGCCAACATAAATCAAATCCCATATCGCACATGAATGTTTTGAACGGATTTTATCGGTTTAATTCTTCGAGTTCTCTTTGGTCATTTCAAGATTAGCTTCAAATGTATGAAAGGTCAGTGGTGGAGCCAAGATTTTGAGACTAACAATGGGCCCAAATTCATTGGTTATTGTGTCATTTGTAAGGAATATATTTTTTTTCGGAAGTTTAGGGGGGCTAGAGTCCCGTCCCCAGCTCCGCCCCTCTCCCCCACTCCACAATATAGGATTTTTATTTTTATTTCAAAATTTCAAGGGGGCTGAAGCCCCCTGGCCCCATGTGGCTCCGCCCCGGGTATGATCACAATCAAGTAACCGCTTTTCGTATTGTTCAAGGCACAAGGTCTCAAGCACTTATTCACGTGTGCGTTCTGGTAGTCAAGTTGAAGAACTCATCAAGAAGGCCAACTCCTTGCATGTAACGTGGAATAATTACCAAAAGCTACTCGCAAAATATAACATTTTTGAGGAATGCAGTCCTACTCTCGGTCTCCACCAACCACCCCTTTACTTTGCAATGATTAAAACACCCTTTTTCATGCAAAATTGACAATTGATTGGTGGAGGATGAGAGTAGGAGTTGACTGATAGTAGGACTAGCACTTCAACATTTTTTACTCTTCATTTTATTTTAAGTACTTATAAGCCTTTGTAAATGTGTCGGCCTTTAGGCCGGGCTATTAAAAAATGAGTCCTCATAAGAGGATCCCAGGGTCCTCTTCTAAGCTAACTGCAGTGTTTCTGTGTCCTTTTTAACATCTCTTTAATCATGATTAAGTTTAACTAAATTAAAATAAGTATTTTTGTTTTTGGGTTTTTCTAAAAACCATGATTAGATTACTTAACCATAGGAGATTAAGCACAGTTGATGGGTGGTAAAAAAGGGGCTTTTACCAATGAGTTCACTGGGGTCAGCTTCTGGGGGTTCGTTTTCTATTTCCCTTAAAAAATCATCAACATGTAAGCCCAAAACCCGCCCATTGTAACCCCTAGTTTTAAGGCCTGACCCGAGGGAATAGGGCTTGTGGATAGTTTTGGCCCTCCGAGGGCTAAGGCCGTAGCCTTAAGTCCTAGCCCGGCCCATGTTAAGACGTAGGCCCTTGCAACCGTGCCCCGAGGAGCAGGTGCAGTCTAACTTCATCAAACACTGCTTTAACTAAATTTTCAGTTGTTTGTTTGCGTCACTTTTCTCGTTAGAAACCCTAAAAAACTTTCTCTCCATCTCTCTCAATCCTCAAACTGATAGATCTCTTTCAATCCTTCCATTTCCCGCGTTTGCATAAACACATCGCGATTGGTCTCGTTGCTTCTGTTTTTGTTCTTTGAATCCTTCTGAAAAAAACCCTAACCCTAGTTGTAGAGTTGTAAGCTCTGATCCTTTCATCTATTCGAAGAAAAAGAAGAAGATAAGTAGAGAATAATTGGGGCTGATTGGTGAGGATCATCTTCCTAGTTTTTTTTTTTTTAAATTTTTTTTTCCTTTGTTTTGTTTTCTGGATCTCTGGCAATTATTTATCTTGAGGATTTCAGGGTTTTGCTCCTAGGTAAATTTCTGCATGCCCTTTTTCTCGGTCTTCAAAGCCCTATCTTACATGGATTTAGCTCTTGAAGATTTCGCCTTTTTAGATTTTTGAAGATCGAAACTATTCAAGTTTATGAATTTTCCTTTCCTACTGAGATGTTATATACTTATTCAGTTGCTAGTTTATTCGAAAATTAATCATGTTTTAGAAACTGTAGGATCCTGTGATCCTGTATATTTTTTTTGGGTGGGGGTGTTCTGTCTTAATCTGTATTGGTTTGAATTGTTGTTGTTTTAGTGAATTTTTTCGATAGTTGTTAGTTGAAGGTAATGCTTTTGCTGAAACTAACTTCACGGTTCTTGCTGTTTTTTTACCTGTATGATTGGATTCTGTAATCTTTAAATTGGATTTCTTATTGGTTGGGTTTATCTGAGAAGAGTCTGTATTTTTCTCTATGATGCCAGATTGTCTGTTACAAGTTCGGACTTCGGAGGAGCTTCTGTCTGCCCCTCTAATTGGAAAAGGTAGTACTTTGTATCCCTTTCTTAGCACAGTTTTTGTGCGTGTTATTAAAGCATAAGTAGGGCATGTTAAGGGTCTTGTTGGATATAATTTGTTTAAGCATTTGTCAAGCTGTTGGTTTGCATTTTGAATTTATTGAAATGGATGAATTGTTTGCCAAAGATTCTGTGATAGAGTTCTCATCCCTTCAATCCCTTGGCGTGTGATTAAGATTGAAGTCAAATCTATAGGCTATAGAAACTGCCTATAGTGATCTATCACATTGGCTTATTTTCACGGACTTTCCTTTACACCATCCCACCATCTAATGGTATTTAATGACTCCGGTTCTCCATCCAAGGCTCTGATAAAATGGTGCTTTAAATTTAAGACCATGAAGCAGAGTTTTAATTTTTAATCTTCACTTCATAGGCTTTGATGGGCCCGTTAAGCCCTGATTTATTATTTGGACCTCATAATGTACCGTTTAACAAGTAAAATTTGGAGACGAGCCTTACATTGGCTTTGTTATTCTGGAATCATTTTGACATTGTAGCTGTCTCTTGATGGTGTCAGTTGGCTTGGTTTACTTTTGACTAAGTTTTTGAAGCTTGCGCCTTCTTCCAAGGTTCCTGTTACCTTTTCCTCTTGTTCTTTACAAAACTCTAAATTTTGGGGAATATTTGATTCATTTCAATTGACGTACAACAGCATCCTTCCTCTCACTATATTCACTCAGTTTTGTTGCATAATCATGCCATAAGTTTTCCAATCCTCTTGGTATTGCATCTGAATTATACTTTTGAACCAGGAAGACTAATCTTGTTTTGAATGTCTTCAGTTGGTCAGAAGCTGCTGCCGAGGATGAGTCTGCAACAAGTTGTACAGTCCAGCAGGCCCTCTTCTGCCAATGGATTTGGACGTCGAAGAGAGACAGGGACTTGGCTGGAGAGTAAGTCGCAGTCTGGGAAGTCAAACCCCAGCAGTTTAACAAATGCAGGTGAAAATTGCTAACTAAAATGTTTGTCATTGTTACATTGTTCCTTCTAAAAGTTCCTCGGTACAGGTGTAGTTAACGGCATCAAAGTTGGAGGATATGAAAGTCCTTCACGTGATCGGCTAATATATTTGACAACATCTCTTATTGGACAACATGTGGAAGTCCAGGTGAAAAATGGATCCATCTTCTCTGGAATTTTTCATGCAACAAATGCTGAAAAAGATTTTGGTATGTTTCGCTGCTTTTGAATTTATTGTACAAATCATGCTTTTGTGTTGGAATTTGGAGTGACTTGTGAGTTTGATTGGTTCCCACAATTTCCTCTTTAAAAAACAAGTAAGGCTCTATGTTTATCAATTTGCACTCTGAATATTCAGTTGCTTGGTACCTGCAGGAATTATCCTGAAAATGGCTCGCTTAACCAAGGATGGGCCTTTTAGAGGACAGAAGCCTATTTCTGATTTTGTTAGCAAGGCTCCATCAAAGACTTTAATTATACCTGCTAAAGATCTTGTGCAAGTTATAGCAAAGGTTTTGGTGCATTTCCTATCTAAATTTGGTTGTTGCAATTCTTTCATCTTGATTTTGGATTTCTTTTATGCGAAATTTAATTATCTGAACATTTGGCGATCTTAAGAGAAACTGGCCAACCATTCATAAATATATATTCCTATAAAGAAATCATTATGACCGTGGTAGTAACTAATAGATTTTTTGCCATGTATTTGTTTGATAAGTAGCTAAACACTTTACAATTCTTGCTCTCTGATCATTAAGGCTATTTTTGGTTATTTAATTGTGTCAGGGTGTGTCTGTGACCGAGGATGGGCTGACAAACGGGCTCCAACGTGAAAAACGGCAGGACATCATGATAGACTCCTTCATATCAAAATCTCATTTTGTTGACTTGGAAAGAGAGCTGGAACCCTGGACCCCAGACGAAGACGATCCGCAATGTCCAGAATTGGAAAATATATTTGATGGCACTTGGAATAGGTTGCTATAGTAATTCTTTTATTCGTGTAGATTTATATTGAACCCTGCTTATGGTTGCTATAGGCATTCCTTTTTTTTGGATCGGTAATATATCATTGTTGCTCTATTGTAGTCTCTCATTTTCCTTGTTCTTGCTTAGCAGAATCAGTTCCTCAATCAAATACTGTTAGCCATGGATGGTTTTTCCTGGAAAATGTTAATTTGACATGAATGATTTTATCTCTCAGTGTTTGCCATCAAATGCATACATCTTTGTCCATATTAAAACTTAATAGTTATTTTTCTTTTAGATGATGAAATGATTAATTGCAGGTAAATTGTTGGGAACTGAAATACACTTACAAGCATTTGAGGATATATGTTTGCGATATTGTTAGAATAATTCCCACAAAATTTTAGATGATGATAGTTGAGCTGTTTTTGAATGGAACCTAACAAAAGCATGTCTTATTTGAATAAAATTTGGATGATTAGGAACAATTGAAGTTCAGCTTTACCATTAGAATAATTCCCACAAAATTTTATATTATGATATTTGAGCTGTTGTTGAATGGCACCCAACAAAAGCATGTTTTATTTGTATAAAATTTGGATGAGTAGGAACAATTGACACTGAAGTGGCACTTTTGAGTGAGTCGTGGAGGCTATATAAAAAATACAACATTGCATTTGTTTATGAGAGACTTGTTAAGTACATTTGTTCTTCTAGTTTATTTAGCCCATTTAAAAAAAAATCTTTTTTGGCCCTAGCAGGTTATTGTGTAAAATTGAATAGATAAAACTCCAGTTATGTGACTTGGAACTTGGAAGAGCATATTGATATCTCAGGATGCAAGGGTGAATCGTTGTCCACTGAACAAATAGGGCTTTTGAGAAGCATGGAATAAGCTGGAGTTTACATGTAAAGCCTATTGTGGGGGTAGTTTGAATTCATAATGGAGCTGGAAAGGGCTGGCTGTTGGCCTGTTTGGTCATAACTAAATTGCTGAGATTCGGAGTTTTAATTTTTAAAAGGAAACTGTTTTTTTTATCATTCACCAATTTCCTCCCCATGAAATGATGGTGCAAAATAAACATTGAACATTGCCTTAATGACTAAACTTTCCATGCACTTTTTATCAGGGAGTATCGATTAGTGGAAGAAATTTGTGTTCCTAGAGAGACCAATTACATGTTTATTATGAACTTTTGGCTGGGGAATGAATTGACCATGTCCCCTCAGAATCATTTGAAGAGCAGGTGCAAGCCCTAGATAAAAGTGTCCAACTACTAACTACCAAGTCTACTGCTATCTCATATCACTCTGTTTGATAATGTCATATTTTTTCCCATTACATGCTTGCTTGCATCAAGAATAAGTTATTATTATTGTTTTGTTGTGTTAGAAGATTAAAACCTTCGTTTGCTTGAAGTCATTGTAGAATAATTCAAAGATGAGAATTGGAAAATGCCTGGTGTGGAATTTTCTTGTGACCAAGTACTTTTGGAGTGCACAAGACAGCTCGTTTTTTTATGATTCCTCTTCATATATCTTGTAATCAGATGCATCTTAAACTTAACAATTTTTTAGCATTAATCGTAATTCGTAACTGCAGTCCCTTATACATTTCACCTTTATATATTGTATATTGATTGAATCATTGACATATCTTTTTTATTATTTCCTGACCAGGAGCTGGGATCAGTTTCAAACAAATGAAGCATTATTTGGACTAAAAAGCACCTTTGATGAGGAACTCTATACAACAAAACTTGAGAAAGGCCCTCAAACGAGAGACTTGGAAAGGGAAGCTTTAAGAATAGCTAGAGAAATTGAGGGAGAGGAAACCCAAGATCTTCATTTAGCGGAGGTGACATTTCCTTAACATCGATGCATTGATCTCCTCTGATAGATTTCTTATTATTTTATTTCCTCCAAATTCATCACATTTTTGTTGATTTATTCAACAGGAGAGAGGCCTTCACTTCCATGATAATTTTGATATTGATGAGGAGACCAGATTCTCGTCGGTATTTAGGGGTGTTGACGACAGTGGATATGAAGAAAATGAAGATATAATTTTGGATTCACGAAATACAGAAACTTTTGGAGGTTCCTCTGGCTCAAGTATTAGCATGTCCTTATCTGATGTGGCCAGAGGGAAAAATAATGATGGAGTTCAAGCATCATCAAGTTCTTCGTCAGTGGTGATTCCTTAACATTCATTTTATTTCTATAGAATGTTGAATATCTTGTGTAGCTGTAGAAGTGTGGTCATTATTGTTCTGATAAATTAATCTACATAATTCAGTATACTTGTATTTGTATACAAGCTTTGGTTAGTACGAGGATGATAAAAACACTTCAGAGCATGCCGTTACACTTATCAAATATTAAATTTCATAAATTCCATTATATTAAAAATTACCAAAACCCAAAAGTCTTACAAAAAAAGTCATATTTTAGTCTTAAAATATTTTCATCTATAGGGTCAAAAAGTCAACTAACAATGTAACAGTTCAGCATAAAAAGACTTATATTAAGCTTAAAATTTAGGATTATAATTCAATACATTCTTATTTTAAGGTTTTAAAATCTAAATAGTTTTTCTTATACTTAAATAAATGACTATGTTTTGTATTTTCATACCTTGCATGCACGCCTTTTTGAACTTATAAAATTGTTAACTCTTATGTGCATGGTTATTAACATAGTTGGAGGCTTTCATTTAGTTTGTTTTTAATTATATAAGCATTAAAAGAAGTTTTATGCAAGACATCTAAGTTTTTTCTTGCATATCCAAGCTTTCTTGGCGTATCCTAATTTTTTTTGCTGTATCCATCCGATACGTTTCTTGTTTTGGATTTACCGATACGGCACCCGATACTGATATTTTGAACCATGGTTATTAGACTGCTTTAATGTTTCTTTATTGGTAATAGAAGAAGCTTATAGGGAAAAAAACTAATTGAACTCCTGATTCACATTTATTGCCTTGAAACCTCCTTGATACCCCCAAGAAAATTGATGTGGAAAATGTGAAGACCAATACTAACATCTTTAAATATGGTGAAGGTGGTTTGACTAATCTCAAGGCCCATCCTATTTCTTGGTAGAAGGGGAAAGATCTTATGGACGATCTTCCCTTAACTATTTGCTGAAGTATCTTGAAAGAGAGGAAGCTGAGGATTTTTTAGGAGACAAATCTGGGATCACTCTCTACTGAGGCCTTGTAGTGATATCAGCTGGTTTTTAGTACAGTGATACTCTAAGTGAGCTCAACAAATGTACAATAGATTTTGTGAGAAAATGGAATCACGAATGCTTTTCCCCTTTTAATATCCATCGACACTTAGATCAAACCGTATGTTACCAAGAAAAAATGACAATAAGGTAAGAATAGACCCACAGAGTCCTTCGTCTTTCCTTAAATTGTTCCTACCCTGGCCAAGCCAGGATTGAATATAGTAACAAAGTCGGGGTTCGGGAATAATTCGGTGGGGGTCTAGTTCGGAAAAAAATCGGAAAAATTTAGAAAATTAGGGAAAATTTCGCGAAAAAAATCTAAACAATAAAAAATGGATTAATAATTATAAAGAGAGAGAAACATGATACCAATCATAGTTACCAAACCGGAGTTCAAGAATTATTTGTCTAGGAAACATTGTGATTTCTTTTTGACAAAATTCAGAAAATCCAAATATAAATCGGTAAATATCGGGCAAGATATGAAAAAAAAAATTAAATAAGATTACTAATTTTTAAATTATAGACAAACATATTTCATATATTAATTATTTATTCGTGACTTTTTCAAAAAGCCATAAATAATTCATGTTTAATTTGCGACAATTTGAAAAGTTGTTAATAGTTTGGGAATTAATTGTCTGATGAAAAGTCGGATATTATTCAGGAATTTTTGAAAAATTGGAGAACTTTGTTACTATGGGATTGATAAACTCACTCCATCAAAGTTGAGTTTTACCTTCTCTTTGGCCTTTTCGAAGATGAAACTCTTACTTTGGATTTTTCTTTTAAGTCTACAATCGCCTTCTGGTTAGTTTCGAAGATAATAATGTTGACATCTTTGAATAGTTTTTCAAGGTAGAAGTCCACCTTATCATATTTTACCTTATGCGTCCAACACCTTTTCTTAATTCTACAGTACACTGAAAAGGGAAACATGTCTAAAAATTTTGCGCCTGTTGTCACTTGTCAGAAGTGCCAATAGTCCATTAAGTTAAATGGATTAAATAATATGCTGGAGATAACCCATGTAGTACCAAATGTGAAGAATAGGCAGAATCGTCCATTAAGTTAAATTGATCAAATAATATGATGGAGATAACCCATGTAGTACCAAACGTGTGAAGAATAGGTGTCAAAACTTTCTTCATTAATTCTTAAAGGAATGGGAGATGATGAACAATTGAACATTCTCTTTGGAGTTGTTATGTCATATATATATTTGATGTGCTCTACCTTTAGGATCTTTCTCTGATAGTTGTACACATGAAAAAACAATATTGAAGGGAAATGCGTGCTTCCTCCCTAATCAAGATTGGATGGCGAAGGAACCCCCCTCGGTTTCTCCAAATTCCCCTATCAGACGCAACCAGAGAATTTAAGAAATGTACTCTTATTCAAGCCAGTCTAAGAGGTTGATTCACGTTCCCATATCCTCCTCCCTGAGGTTCTTGCAATAACTAGATCTCCATTCTATCGTCAACTTTGAATTTTTGAAAAGAGTATTCTTTACAAAGATTTCAGCACACGGACCTAGAAAAGCAATGCTAAGACTCTACTGCACAGTAAAGGTCTCCGTAAACAACAACCAATCATCCAATACCCCACCTCCTCAACAAAGCCCATTTGAAACTAGTCAAAATCCACATAACCACCTTTCAACTTCAACTCCACAAAATAGATTGTTGTAGTTCTGGTTCTTTTGTGCATAAAATACAAAACATATCTGCCAGAAGATGTTAATTAAGTTCACTTGCCACTGTATGTTTCTTTTCAAGGGATGACCTGCAATATTCTTATGCAGTTAATATTCAATTTCCATCAATTTTGTGCTATTCAGGACGAAGCAAACACTTCTCAATCAAATGCTGGCAGGGATTTATTCCGCTCTAGTTCTAGTGATCATGCCAAACAGTTGGCATCCGAATGTATTTCTAAGAGCTTCCCAGCTTTGGCTGGCGAGAGCAGGTTTCCAAATATGCTGTTTTTTTTTTTTTCTAATTATTTTCTCCCTTTCTTTTCTATTTAAGATAAAAAATAAACTGCTCGTAATGTTATGAGTAATGCTTTCGTGAAGAATAATTACTGAATCATCTGCCAGAAGGATCCCTGAATTTGTGATTTTGAAATTATAGGATTCATGAGAACCAGTTAAGAGAACAGCATGGAGGAAAGAGTTTCCCGAAGGAGCTTACAGAAAGGAAAATTGTGAGTTGAGATCTGACTGTTATCACTTATTACAAACTTGTTCTCTTTGCTAGTTTACATGTACTTCATTTGATTATTTCAGTTTAGTTGCTTATGCATACTTTTTAACATTCACTCTGCCTTCTTTTTTTTTCTAAACATATTAAAGCAGTTTAACGAGGAGGCTCAAACATCAAAATCTGATGGTGAGTAGGAGACCTTTTTTGTTTGATGCACATGCTGTGTAATATTTCTATTTTCTGCTATCCTGTCTTTGAGGATGTAATATCTGCTCTCTATCAAATTTGTGATAAGTAGTCATTTGAGTTTTATCTGTGGAATATCCAGAGAGATAATAGGATGGCATGGCTTTTCTGTTTCAATCCTGTTCATTGCCTGATGGACTTCATGATGCCTGCTAGATTGTCACTTGTCCCAAAAAATGTCATATGCAAATTATATCATGACCAAGAAAACATATGCCAGAAGAAGCATTTCAGTTCAGCCATTTTTCTATGTTGTATGCTGCAAAACAATCTGCCCTCAAGTATGATTGTGTCTGTCTTTCACGTTTGCTGTTTTTGTAACTTCTTGTGCTTAACTTATCTTGTCTTCCTCTTTATGAATTCCTTTCATCATTCATGAACTAAATTTGTATTCGAGATCAGCCTTCATCCTGATTTCGGTGCCATATAACATTCTCCCTTTAAGTTTGATTGTGCGTTTTTTTTCCAATTTTCTTATCTTCTTTTGGGACTCCCTGTGTTTCATAAGAAATATTGAATATTGCATACCTAGTTTCTTCTGTTAACTGACTTCTTTTCAAATGTTGGTTGTGAAATCCACCATCAATGTCTTTATGGAAGTTTTCATTATACTTGTTTCTATTTATTGTCTTCTTGCTGAACTCAGGTTTTTTAAACAATGGTTATAAGGGAATCCCCCATTTTTCAACAATCCTTGTGTTATATAATACACAAATATTTTTAAATGCTTTAAGCAAGAGTGGAGTGGAGTGGAGTGGCGGGGGTAACCTCAACGACTTGCGTACTCCTCACCCTTGTGATGCTTGAATGACTTAGAATATATGGCATTTATTTTTAAAAATTGTAATTCAATAAATTCAACTTCAAAACTCTTATATTGATATTGAAATGATATTAATTTTGATTATAAAAAACTCACGATTTTAAAACTTTTCCAATCCATTCCACACAAATTAAACCTAAAAGTTAAAATCATAATATCATAGTTATATATCTAGTGTTCTATGAACACCCCTTGAAGAGCCAAAGAAAACTGAAGGAGATCCATGGAGTTAAGGGAACTTGAGAAAAATATCTTGGCAAAGTATTTTGGGGGAAAATAAATCCTTGGGAGTTGAAAATTATTTTGTGCCAAAAATGCACTGTGGAACTGTCTTGGACATAGTAAATCACATGTTATCAGATTTACCTGCATTAGTTTTTTTGGAAGGTTTACCTGCATTAGTTGCGTCTGAAATTGTGTAAATGCCATGGGGAAGTTTATGCTAGTTTGACCCTGTAAAATGTTCGGCACATGTACAAATGAAATTCTGATTCGGTAAAATTAATGATTCTACAGTCTGTATGAAATTATTCCTGAATTTGAAAAAGGCTTCTAATTTATTTATTATTGTATTTCAATATACAGATATTAGTAATGTATGTAAACATTTTAATGTATTGTACTGGCTCTCTAATTTGAAACCTCAACTTGTCTCTCACACTCCCACATGAAAAGAAATTTCATTTCTAAGTTGAAGGTAGACGGGGCCTAGAAAGAGGGAAAATGAGAGATTGTAGAGAGTGTTTCCTACTATAAGAATATGTATAAGGAAAAGGAAACATAGCGCTCAAAGTTGGATGACCTTCTGTTCGAGAGTTTCTCCCCTAAACAATGAGATATTCTTGAAGGTCCTTTTGAGATGGAGGAGGTTGCAAGAATTATTAGAGGGGATAAGGCTCCTGGGCTTGATGGGTTCACCATCGAATTTTACAGATCTTATTGGGAGATAGTGGAGAGGGACTTCCTAGAAGTTATGAATGAGCTGTTTTATTCGGTAATTCCGATAGAGTGATCAACAGTATGTTTTTGGTGTTGATCCCAAAAAAGGAAGGTGCTTTGGAAGGGTTTTTGTCCAATTAGCTTGGTCGACAATGTCTACAAAATTCTTTCCAAGGTCTTAGCAGTTAGACTAAAGGTTGTGATGGGCTCAATCATTTTGCCAGAACAAGGCGCAGTTGTGGGGGTAGACAAATCCTCTATGAGATCTTGATTGCCAATGAATGTATAGACAAGCGCATGAGGTTAAAGATGCCTGGAGAAGGCATACGATCATGTAAACTAAGAGTTTTTGGACTACGAGCTTTGGCTGAATGAGTTTTGGTCTAAAATGACGACAATGCATGAAGACGTGTATTTCATTAGTGTTCTCCATTCTCATTAATGGATGCTTAGAGGATTATTTCCAGAGCTCTAGGGGTTTGAGGCAAGGAGGTTCCCTGTCTCAAAGGCCTTGAATCGGATGTTGTCATAGCCCTGCTTTTTGATGAATATTCAATAGGCAAGGACTACTTGCACATATCACATCTTCAATTTGTGGTTGACATCCTAATTTTTTGTGGAGCCTCATGTCAGAACTTGTGAGCTCTGAGATGTTTATTTAAATGATTCGAAGCCGTCTCAGGGTTGAGGATAAATTTGGCTAAGTCGAAAATTGTGAGCATTGGAGAAGTGAGGGTTATAGAGATTTTAACTTCATGCCTAGAGCGTAAGGTGGGGTCGCTGCCATCAATCTACCTTGGTATGCCATTTTGCGCGGGTTTTAAAGCCAAGTCGATGTGGGCATTGGTTCTGGAGAGGTTTGCTAATTGATTATCAGGATGAAAATCGTCTTGTTTATCAAAAGGAGGGAAATTAACTCTGATTAAGAATGTACTCCTTAGTAGCCTTCCCACTTCATGTCCACCTTCACCATCCCTTGGTCGGTAGGCTCTTCCCTTGAAAAGATGGAAAGGGATTTCCTATGGAATGGGAAGAGCAACAATTTTAGATATCACTTGGTAGTTTGGAATAGAATTTGTCGTCCAAAGAGTTGTGGGGATATGAATATGAAGTCGTCAGCTCTAGTGAATGAGGCTCTGTTAGGGAAATGGGTTTGGAGTGGATCGAATGTACTTATGATGATCCATCATAGTGGCCAAATATGGCGAGGAATCCTGTTGGGTTTTGGGGGGGTAGGCTTGTGGAAGGGTTTTATGGTTGTCGTCAATCTAGTTGTGCCTAATTTTAGTTTTTAGGTAGGTAGAGGATCTGAGATCGATTTCGAAAAGACATTTGGTGCGGATCTGCGAAACTAAAGGACGACTTTGACAATATCTTCCTCTTAGCGGTAGATAGGGACGCTCTAGTTGGGGACTATTTCGAGTTGCAGGATTCGGGGGTGGTGTGATGCTCAAAGTTGAGGCGGGATTTGAACGGCTGGGTGATGATCTGAATTGTCTCTTTTTGTGGCTTGGGTCTGCCTCTTTGAGGCCTTAGAGCAGAGATGTCAAAATCTAATTTAGAGGCAACAATGGATTCTCATTCTTCTTTTTATCGTATTTGCTCTCGAACCGGCTTACTGGTCTTAGAATCGGCAGTCATTCCGCAGGAGGGGGCAGATTTGAGAGCCTCGCTGGGTTGACAATATGGCTTTCTCAATACAGAGGAATTCTAAGTTGCGATTGTTCCCTGCTTTGTTTTGTTTATCCCTTTTTTTTTTGGAATTTATACTCTTGTAAACTCTCTTCTTTGGGGCCCTCTTTGATTAATATATGGCTCTCATTATCGATCCAAAAAAAAAAAAACTTATCCAAACTTTTGGATTTTGAAGTATGTTACATTACGTGAAATTTTATAGTGTACTTCTAGTGCATAAAAACACTTTAGGCAGCCAGCTTTGGCTGAACTGGATTTTGATTTTCCAGTTGGTTTTTGACTGCTGCTATTATTGGAGTACTCATTCCTATCTGTTTTTTTTTTTTATCTTACTTGTTCCTATCTGTTGGAATGTACCCTTCACATTCTTGCATTTTTTAACTGGAAAAACATGATTTTACTCCTTTCCCACATCTTTCTATAATTCCCAGTACACTTGTAATTAGGTGAGGCAATTTTTTTGTCGCTTATCTCTTTTCCCTCAGCTATGGTCTTTCGATTAATGGTTTATTTTGTTCTTCTAATGATGAACTTGTGTGGTTAACTATGGGACAATCTCATTGCTTGATCCAGATATACAGTCATCAATGAATGTGAAAAAAGTTGGCACTGATAAAGGAGGACTATCTCCCAGTGCCACCGCATATGCTCCTTCATCTTGCGTTTCCTCAAAGGGTAAAGAGTACACGAATTCTCTTGGTGAATCAACGGATTGTGCAGTATCTGGCAAAACATATGGTGCAACACAACCTGTAAACTCCTGTGGGCGACCTGGTAGTTCTACATCATCTAGTTCAGAGTGTGCACGTGCAGTCTCATCTTTGAGCGGTCCAGGTTTGTCACCAAGCTCATCAGTGGGATCGTTATCCTCAGAAAAGTCAACACTGAATCCTCATGCTAAGGTGATACTGATTTTACCACATGATGCGTTTACAGTTTTTTTCCCTATTTTACGGTCTTTTGCTAATTTCAGTTAACTTTCTGTTACTGGACTAACCTTTTGATGTGAAATGTTTTTGACCCAGGAATTTAAATTCAATCCCAATGCGAAGAGTTTCAACCCTGTTCAAACACCTTTAAGGCCTCCTTCCCCAGTATCTGACAGTTCCTTCTATTTTCCAACTAATGCATCTGCAGTCCCGCATATGCATGGTGCACCAATGGGTATTAGGGTGAGCTCTTCAATTGCTTTTTAAAATTGTTTGTTCCTTTTTCTCAAAGTATTTTCCTTTTGTTTGCTATTTATTAATTTCAAACTCTTTAGGTCGCAAAGTTCTGTAACTCTTTTCATCTTTTGTTCCTGCGCTTACTTTGTCATATTATTTCTCTGTTCTATAAATTGTTCTATTACGGTGATCCTTATTAATCTTTTTTTTTCTTCTCCTCTTTGATATATATTGTTGAACAAATTGTCTCTTATAAGTGTTGGCCACGCCTGACACTCTCCTCCCTGGAGTTCCATAACCCTGACATAAAAAGCATATTATTGGAGTCCCATTCCGACCTCTTGGGATCTCCTAGGGAGGGCAGGTTCAAACTCTTATTTTTTGGAGTTGGGACGTGCTCCTTATGACTATTTTATGGATCCTATTGAAAAGATTCAGAGGAAGATAGCTGGTTGGAAGTGCAAAGTTCTCTTTTCCCTGGGTAAAATCGTGCTTAGTAAACATGTTTTAAGCAGCATGCCGTTACACTTACTTTCAGCAGTTCCGGTCCCTAAGAAGGTGATTGATAAAATCAAGGTTTTGATGGCTTCCATATATTCTGTGCTCCAGATATTAGAATGAACATCCAACAAAGTAAAACCATCTCTATCAAGATGACAGACCCATTCTCTGTACTGTCAAGAGGATCAATTATAACAAGTTATACTCATATTTTGGAAATCCAGAAACAAAGAATTTTTTGCTGTCGAACTACTAGAAGAGAATGGCCTAAATATCCACGGGTGTTCATATAACTCAATCCTGTACTGATATTTAGTTAGTGACTTGGGAGAGAATTTGCCTATCATGTAACTTCTTTGCCTCGAACTTCTCCCTGACTGGTTTGGAAATATGAATTTAGAAACATAGTAGATAGGAGTTCTCACCAGAGTTGAATTTGATAACCCCCTACCCAAAAAATAAAAAATAAACTAACCACAAAGTCTGTCTGTTTTATTGAACACGAAACCTCATGTGGGCTTCCCAAGATTGATGTGTGGCCTATGTTGCACAACAAGAACACGGGGGTTGGTTTTGAATAAGGGGTGTTGAACATGGCGAATCCCCAAAACAAGATTTTGGCTATTTTTTATTTTGAAATTATTACACTTAAAATATTATATGAATAAAACTATAAGATTAAAAAGAAAAGCAAACAATACCAAGCAATGTATTGCAAACTACAATATAATAAACAATACAAATAAGACATGAATTAAAAAGCAACTAAACTAATGAAGTAATGAACATGTATTAATTCTAAATATTGATTCTGATCTCAGAGAAGATTAATTTAAAAGAGGTTTTGTGTATCGAATTCATTCCATTGACACTCCTACTCTCTCTCCCCCATTCTTTTCTATTAATAGGGATTGGTAATTTCTCCTTCTTTCTATGTTTTTATACTGAAAACAAATGGTTTGTGGTTCTTCCCCCTCTTTTTATTGGTTTTTCTTTTCTGATGACGAGACTCGAGAGTTAGGAAAAAAAATTGCTGAAATTTATGTTAGTTATATGCAAGGTTTTAAATAACGGTTTTAGTTGGTGTAATGGGTATGTAACATAACGGTTTCGGTTTTTAAAAAATGTAAAATTAAGATTTTTTTTAAATTTATTAAATAAACAAAAATAAATGCATATTATAAATGAAAATACTATTTGTGGGGGGAAAAATACCGAACGGACACGCGTCAGCAGCAGCTACTTCCACGTCCTGGTTTACTGGCAGAAAGTTGGAGCGGAGGGTGTGGCACCCTGACCTGTACTCCGATGGTAAAGTCAGTAGGGGTAGAAGATGGTGAACAGTAAGCACAAGAACAAACACTGAAAAAATGCTCAAGGCACTAGGAGCACTGAACACGTATTCTTGGATCTGGGTTCATGAATCATCCTCCTGTGCACTAAAAATCACGGGGTTTTTATAGGGCAAGGCTGATATGGCCATCGATGACCATAGATGGCCATAGGTGTCCATACCACGTGTCTTAGCACTCATTGCCAAATATCTGAGATATATCTGCCGTCGGTTGCATTACACGTGTGAGCCCTCCCTAAGTCCAATCGGACGGGATCGGACGGTACGCAGAAGTGACCAGCATTAAATGCCAAGACAGTGCTTTCGGCACGAAACGGCAAGTTCGGCACACTTGTCGGAATTATGGATCGCCTCCTGATCACTTCCTCCTACGAGTCGGTCTTGTTGTTGACCCAAGCTCGGTTACGGCGTAGATGCCTCAAAACACAGCACGACCTCGTTGTTGGTGAGACAACGGTCTCGTTGTTCGCGCAACGATAACGACGTTGTCAAGAGCACAACGTTCACGTTGTGCTTTAGACAACGAGTACGTCGTCAAAGTCACAACGGAGACGTTGTTCTGCAAGAGAACAAAGACGTCGTAATGCGCTCAACGGGATCGTTGTGTATCGGACAACGCGTGACCCCGATATTTTAAGCACGTGACCCCAACTTGTGTCCACGTGTCACTTTCGTGAACAAAACGACAAAAACGAGCTCGTCCCTCAACGCTGAGTTGGTTTTACGAATTTTATCCGTTACAATTTGCCCCTTTATGATGCTTGGAACGTGGTTCGAAGCGTCATAAACGGACAAAAAGATCATACCTGGCACTGCTCCGGAAGACGAAACGTTGCGTGCTTTAAACGCTTGCTGGGAAGGTCGACCGTTCACGCCAGCTGGTTACGCGTGAGAACCGTCACGTCTATTCAATGCGGACAGGCTGTCATCATTACCGTTTTAAATTTCGAGAATGCTTTAACGACCCCGACGGTTACTCTTCTTGGTGAGAAGACGATCCTGCCACTGCTCTTATTCCCGTTGATACAGGTGTACGCCTCAGATGAGGGGTAGTGATGTATTTTCGCAAACCAAAGATGCTTATAAAATCCCACCGAATCCTCCTTCTCTTTCACCCTGTTTCATCAAGCACTGTTACTCTGCCGATTTCTCTTCTCATCTGAAAGTTCATCTTCCTCAAGCTCTTCAACAATCTCTCTGAGCTCTTCGGTTCGGTACGCCCTTCACCCCTACCTCTTATTATTTCTTTACTGTTTCTCCATTTCTCTCTTCTCTGGTTCTCAGAGCGATTCTGCTCTGTCTACTCTGTTTATTGTTTTTGCCCTTCTTCGCTGTTTCTTCCAATCTCCATGGCCGCCATCGTTCCCGTAGAACCTGCTAGGTTAGAGGAAGTTAGAGGCCCTTCCGATGATGAGGCCAGCTGCACAGGTAGCGCACCTCACGGTGCCTACATTGAAAAATCCTCAGTTCTGCGCCAGTACCAGTTGGCGCATCTGAACCGTTTCAGGGAACGTTTCGACTTCCCTTCCAATGTCAATCTCCACTTCAAGCGGGATGATGTTATCATTGATAGGCGATCGGCCTGTACCGTTGTCTATCTTTCCCAGCTTGAGGCTGGCCTTCGTTTCCCTCTTCATCCTGTCTTGGATGAAGTTCTGTCCACCCTGCAACTTGCTCCGGGGCAGATGCACCCGAGCTTCCATAAGTACATGTCCATGATGATCAAATTCATCAAGGACGGCTACTCAATAGAGGCTAGGCACATATTCCACTTCTGCCATGCCGTCAAATGCCGAAACAATGACGACAGTCTGTACTCCTATTATTCGTGGAACAAGAAACCCCACTATCCAGAGCTCGTCTCAGGTATTCTCGATAGAGAAAGAAAATGGAAAGCCACTCCATTCGTTGTCTCTGGCGGCTGGAAGGCAGAGAATTCCTCGGTCCCCAACGTCTTCCGAGTGGAAGCAGGTATACCACTAGTCATCCGTTGTCCGTTGTGCGCCATTGTCCTGACTACGCTCTCGTTGTACGCTGTATCTTCTCGTCCTGCTAACTTCCTCGTTGTACTCATTTTGCTTTCTCTTGTGTGCAGTGGACCCAAAGAAATTCCCATACAAAAAGTTGGCCCCAGAAGAGGAAGGCCTCCTTACTGGTATTCGTCGTGCTCGAGGTGGGGAATACATCAGGTGGAAGCCACTCAACCCCGACACGCGGATCTCAGCCAGCACTCCAGCAGCTACCCAACAACAGCAACAGCAACAAGGCGCCTCCACTTCCTTACCTTCACCAGCCCTTCATCTAGCTGAAGAAGAAGAAGAAGATATGACCGATACAAATCCACCCCCGCTAAGCAGGAAGCCGAGGTCTGCTCGCCCTGTGGTCCAGCCGCTTCCACCGCCACCACCGCCAACGAAGAAAAGGGGCCATTCCTCCAAGGGTACAGCGACTGCTGACCCGAAGAGAAAAATGCCCACCCAGGCCGAGCACGAGGCCAGGAAGAAGGCCAAGGCGGACAAACGCCTGGAGAAGGAGATTGCAGCCATTGCTGCTCCCCCTTCCGACACTGCCGCTCTTCCAACAAGTCCGGGAGCCGAGGTGACAACGGCAGTGCCCGGGGCCAGCTCGGAGCCTGGCCCTTCTCGAGCTGCCACTGCCCCAGCCAGCACGAGTTCCGCTGTGGTCGCCCTGGCTGCAACGGAAGCCGGTACAACGAGTCTCCCGGCCAGTATGCTGCCG
The DNA here is from genome assembly GCA_015143295.1 of Tetracentron sinense. Classification (NCBI taxonomy): domain Eukaryota; kingdom Viridiplantae; phylum Streptophyta; class Magnoliopsida; order Trochodendrales; family Trochodendraceae; genus Tetracentron; species Tetracentron sinense. Next base: position 1,986,412 of record CM026569.1, read on the forward strand.
TCCTCCGCTAAGGATTGGTCTCCCGACTTCACTCGGTTCGGGGTGCCGACCGTGAATGAGTCGGCGAAGAGCTCGGGGACGGTTGCCCGAGCTCTGACCCATGCGATGAGGCTCCCCCGGGACATCGCTGAGGTCGGCCAACTCCACTTAGCCGACCTGTCCTACGCTGCCTGCCAGTCCGTGGCAACAGTAAGCTCCTCCTTCCCTCGTCTCCTATCTTGATTGTTCGAAATACTTCTTCTCGTTGTGCTAACGCCCAGGCATCTCCTTGCAGATGAACACGCTCGTGCAAGAGCTCTGTGATCGCAGCCAGGATAAGTATACTCAGCTGCGAGACGGGATCAACTACTGGAAAGACAGGACGGAGATGCTGGAGAGGACTCTTGTCGAAGAGAGACTCAAGGCAGACTTTGATCTGTCTCAAGCCAAGGCTGACACGACTCGTGCTGAGGTAAGGCTAGGCACTGCCACCAAGGTACGGGAAAAGGCCGAAGCTGAGGCACGAGCAGCAAAGGAGGCCGAAAAGAAGGCCAAGCAGGAGGTGGAGAACGCTGTTGTACGCATCAGCGAGCTGGAGCATGTCTCCCAAGTCTTGGGCAGACAACTAGAGGAGACCGAGGCAGCCAGGGTAGCATTGGCGGAGGAGCTCGAGGAGGCCAAGAAAGCCAAAGAGGACACCGAGAGGTCCGTGACCCTGAGACTGCAACAGCACTACCAGTCTCAGCTGGACACGCTCTTGGATGAAGATCGTGCTGAGACCGAGAAAGAGGTTCTCGACTCGCTCCGCCAGCAAGGCCGCCTGAAGGAAGACAATGAAGAGGATGCCACCACGTTCTCTGAGCTTCCGAGCAAGGAACTGATCAAGCTCGACAACGAGCCCAAGGTGCAAGGCGTCGAGCTGCCTCACTTTCTTGAAGGTCCTGCACCCCTCCCGACCGAGCTATCCTCCGAGCCAGCTGCCCCAGAACTCCCTGGTGCCGATGAAGCTACTTTGGTGGAAGCCCCGACTGCCGAAGCTTCTACTCCTGCCCCTGCTACAACGGTGACAGAGGCCGAACTTGAGCTCGTCTGACCTGCTATCCCTCTGATCTCCTGCTCTTCTGGTCCCTTGCCCCTTCCTATGCTTCTGCTTCTTTCTTTTGTTGATGTAAATTCTTATTTCTCCCCTTTATGGGAGTTTCTCTCTGTACCCGCCCAGAAATGGGCTCTTGCTTATGAATAGATCGCTCCTTTCTTTTTTATTTGTGTTTGCACTTTTTTTCTTTTCCTCGTAGCATAGTTCGACGCATGCACACAGAATAAGAAAGAACACAACATGAGTAACTGAATGATTTTTCACAGTTCACTGCACCGATGTTAATGCGGTGTCTCACTACGTGAATGCTTGGATGTTCACGAGATTATAACTGTTGTATACCACAAAAACTATTTTGACCAAAACACTATGAGCAAAACACCATGAGTAGAATGTTATGATCAAAGCACAACGAATAAAACACTACGAGCAGAGCACTACGATTAAGTACTACGATCAAAGCACTACGAGCTAACACTACGGGTAAAGCACTACGATCATTCACCAGGGACAAAGCACTATGATCGTTCACCATGAGCAAAGCACTATGATCGTTCACCATGAGCAAAGCACTATGATCGTTCACCATGGGCAAAGCACTATGATCGTTCACTATGAGCAAAGCACTATGATCGTTCACCATGAGCAAAGTACTATGATCGTTCACCATGAGCAAAACACTATGAAAAATCACTTATGATCAAGCATTGCGAGCAAGCACTGATCCAGACACATCATTCGCGTAATTCACTGTGAATGCAATCTGACAAATAAAATTCATAGGACGAACGCAATGTAACTCAGTTCCGAAGCACATGCTCAGGGGATGTCATTAAGATAAGCCACTAGAATTGCTCAGATGACACCCTTATATAAGCCACTCGTGTTCGTTGTGAGTACGTTGTTCAGTTAAAACTTTATTTGAATTACTTGCAAAACATTCACGGTATCACACTGATGAATCAGATAAAGAATAGTGTAAACAATGAGCAGACACAAATCATATGTTGAAATGCGAACACTACGATTATGTTAAATCACTGAAAACTTGTAAGCACGACGATGTATGTAAATAGCATTTCACAGATTCTATTGAAAGAATTGCCTCAAATTCATGATGTTCCAAGATTTCGAGATGAGGTTACCTTGCAAGTCTTTCAAGTAGCAGACTCCAGGACTTCCCAATCGTTCCACGATATAAGGCCCTTCCCAGTTTGGTCCCAACTTGCCACTGTTAAGCTCTCTTGTGTTTTGGAACACTCTTCGGAGGACGAGATCACCGACTTGCAGCACTCTCCGTTGTACTTTCTTGTTGTAGGCCTTCCTCAATCGCTGCTGATATCTCCTCATCTGAATACTAGCATCTTCTCGCTTCTCTTCTAGAAGCTCAAAATGAATAGCCATGAGTACTGTGTTCTGATCTTTCTCTCCATCCTTCTTCTTGCTGTGCCAAGAACGCACTGTAGGCAAACTAATCTCTGTAGGAATGACAGCCTCCATGCCATACGCTAGAGAGAAAGGAGTTTCGTTGGTAGGGCTCCTTGGAGTCGTTCTGTACCCCCACAAAACGTTGTGCAGTTCGGTGGCCCACTTCCCCTTCGAATCTTCCAATCTTCTTTTCAAGGCATTGAGAATATTCTTGTTGGCTGCCTCGGCTAACCCATTCCCCTGAGGATAATATGGGGAAGAGAAGACATGCTTGATCTTCAACTCGCTGCAAAAGTCGGCAATTATACGTCCTGAGAACTGTTTCCCGTTGTCAGTAATGATGGACTGCGGTATGCCAAACCTACAGATGATATGCTCCCACAAGAACTTCTTCACCTCTTGTTCTCTGATACGTGCAAGGGGAACGGCTTCAATCCACCGTGAGAAGTAGTCAGTTGCCACTAAAAGAAAGACTAGATTCCCTGGAGCCCTCGGGAAAGGTCCCACAATGTCAAGTCCCCACCGCGCAAATGGCCAAGGTTGTGATACAGTGTTGAGCTCTTGAGCTGGAGCATGAATCAAGCGAGCAAACCGTTGGCACTGGCTGCACCTCTTCACGTACTTCTGAGCATCGGCCTGCATATAAGGCCAGAAGTAACCTTGCCCCAGAGCTCGATGGGCAATGGTTCTCCCGCCCGAATGAATGCCACATATACCTTCATGTAGCTCAGCAAGTATTTTCTCCACGTCTACAGGATGAACACACTTCAGCAAGGGACCACCAAAAGATTTCCTGAACAATTCTCTTTGCACCAAGGTATAACGAGATGCCTTGAACTGAATGCATCTTGACTCCTTCACACTGATAGGGAGAACTCCGTCCTTCAGATAAGCCACCAACCCTGTCATCCAGCTCGGGACGGGATTGACAAAGAACACTTCTCGCTGTGCCTGAAGAGTTATCGAAGGATACTCTTGAAACTCCATCAGAATAGCCCTGGGCTCGTCAGCCTGCACCATGGAAGCTAGGTACGCCAAAGCATCAGCATGCCTGTTCTCATCCCTCCGGGTGTGCCTAATCTCCACAACGGTGAATGTTTCGCACAACGAACGAACGAGAGTAGCATACTGCTTCATTCGATCGTCCTTGCATTCATAAACACTATTCACCTGATTCACCACGAGCTGTGAATCACAAAACACTCTCAACGTGGAGATCCACAGCTCTCGTGCACTCCCCAACCCAAGGAGTAAGGCTTCGTACTCAGCTTCGTTGTTGGAGGCAGTGAACCCAAGACGCGACATTTTCTGCACCTTGATGTTGTCCGGACTTACAAGCACAACGCCCAGTCCTGAGCCACTGAAATTGGAAGATCCGTCCACGTATAACAGCCAACCGCTCCATTCCGACGACTCGGCCCCTTCCACAACGGCATCTTCGTTGTCAACTTCAATTGGGAGCTCCCGTAGATCAACAACCATGTCCTCTGCCTCCTCTTCCACAGGGAAATCAGAAAGAAAACCCGCCATTGCTTGCCCCTTCACTGAACTCCTGGCCCGATACTGGATATCGAACTCACTCAGAGCTACTGCCCACTTTGACATCCTCCCCGCCAACTCGGGTCGTCCCAGCACGACTTTTAAAGGATACGTTGTGATGACAACGATAGAATGAGCATGAAAGTACGGACGAAGCTTCTCTGCAGAAAAGACAAGAGCCAGACACACCTTCTCGAGCTTGCTATAATTGCACTCTGCCTTGAGAAAGGTTTTGCTGATGAAGTAGACAGGCTTCTCCACGCCATCACAGCTCCTTACCAGGACGGAACCAAGGGCTTGCTCTGAAACAGACAAATAGAGATATAAGACTTCACCTGGCTCTGGCACCGAAAGGATAGGAGCTAAGCCTAAATACTCCTTCAAGGCAAGGAAAGCTCGGAAACACTCTGGGGTCCACGCAAAAATGGAGTCCTTCCTCAGCAGCTCGAACAGAGGTTTGCAACGATCGGATGACTTGGAAATAAACCGGTTGAGCGCAGCAATCCGGCCCGTCAGCTTCTGGATCTCCTTCTTCGACTTAGGCTCTGGCATGTCCAGCAAAGCCCGGATCTGAGCTGGATTAGCTTCAATCCCCCGCTGACTCACAAGATAACCCAAAAATTTCCCCGAGGTGACTCCGAAGGTGCACTTCTCTGGGTTGATCTTCAGATTGAAAGATCGCAGCACTGAGAAAGGTTCAGCAAGGTCTGCCACAAGAGTACCTCGTACTCGACTCTTCACAACGATATCGTCGATGTACACTTCAACCGTCTTGCCAAGGAGTGACCCGAACATGAGATTCATCAGACGTTGGTAGGTGGCACCTGCATTCTTCAAGCCAAATGGCATCACCCGATAACAGAACAAACCTCGCTCCGTTATGAAGGTGGTCTTCTCTCGATCTGCTTCCGCCAGGAGGATCTGGTTATAGCCCGAATAACCATCCATGAAGGATAACATCTCGTGGCCAGCAGTGGCGTTGATGAGCCTGTCTATCCTTGGCATGGGAAAAAAGTCCTTGGGGCACGCCTTGTTGACACCGGTGAAGTCGATGCAAACTCTCACCTTCCCGTTCTTCTTAGGCACAGCCACAACATTGGCTATCCAGTCAGGATACTGCACCTCCTGAATGAACCCGAACTGGATCAGCTTGTCAATCTCTTCATTCACTGCATCATGATAAGCTGGAGCAAGCCTCCGAGGTTTCTGCTTTACTGGAGGGATGGCAGGATCAGCATTGAGGTGATGGCAGATAACACTCGGATCGATGCCAGTCATGTCTTTGTGAGACTATGCAAAGACATCAAGGTTCTGCTTAAGGAAGTTCAGTAACTCGAGCTCCTCCTCCGTTGTCAAGCTCGTCCCGACCTGCAACACCTTTGGCTCTTCCTCTGTTCCCAGATTGACGGCTTTCGTGGGCTCGACGGAAGGTCTGCACAACGATGTCTCCGAGCTCTCTTCCACAACGGGAGCGACCTGTAACTGCTATGAGGGCACAACGGAAGCAGGAAAATCGCACTTCTGCGAAGCCAACTGATCGCCTCTGATCTCCTGAGGCCCGTCCTGCGTTGGGAACTTCAACACCTGGTAGTACGAGGACGGAACAGCCTTCATCTCATGGGTCCACCAGCGACCCAAGATGGCATTGTACGGTGATGGCGCGTCCAGGACAGAAAACCTGGTCTGGAGGACAACGGGTCCAGCCACAACGGGCAAGACAACGTCGCCTACAGGCTTCATCGAGCTACCATCAAATCCGTACAGGGGCGTCTGAGCAGGGATGAGGACGAAGGATCCAGCTTCATCTGAGTGAAAGCATGAAGGTACAAGATATCCGCTCCACTCCCCGAATCCACGAGCACTCTCTTGATGTCGAAGTCTCCTATTCTCATGGTGAGAACAAGAGCATCATAGTGAGGTCGGATCACTCCTGCCAGATCACGATCAGTGAAGGTGAGTGCCTGCTCAACGCTTCTGCTAGGCACTTGCACCTGGCACACTGCAGCCTCATGAGACAGCTTCCTGGCCTTCGCCCTGAAGTTCCTCTCCACATCAGTTTCCGGCGTGTGCACGCGGCAAATGACATTGATCGTACCCAAGGAAGCTCCTCCACTGGTACTGGGATTATTGGCGGGTTCTCTTCCACGAGATTGGGACACCGGCTCCCTGGTACGCTCCCTACCGCCGTTGTCAGAAGCAAGATACTCTCCCAAATACCCCTCCTGAACAAGCCTCTCCAAGTATTCTCTCAGAATACGGCATCGATTGGTGAGATGACCACGGCACTTATGATAATGACAGTACTCATGCACCCGTGGCCCCGATGTAATATCCGGCACCGCCCTCGCCGGCCACTCAAAGTATGGCTGATCTTCCATTGACCTCATGATGGTCGCCGGGCTGACCGTGAAATTGATGCGCGGTGTCTGATCTGCAAAAGGTCGCCTCTCATTAGGCTGCACGCCTCTCTCGTGCTGTACTTGAGGCTGCACCGGGCGTGGCTGATACTGTTGCCTCGCCTACTGGTCATTAGGACGTCTCTCCGTCTTGCTCTGATGCTGGTTAAAGTTTCTCTCAAACGGGCGCCGATCCGGCTGATTCCGTTGAGTCACATACACAACTTTCTCTTTCCGCTTCCTCGGTGGCGAGTCCTCAGATGATGAAGACTCGTGTTGCTGCTTCTTCTCCTTCCTCTTCGATGATCGGTGTGCCCTCTCCACGACATCCACCGCTCTCGCTCTGGGCTTCGGCACTGACACGACGGATACGTCCTCCTCGTACCTCCCGTACTTGGTGGCACGTACCATCAACTCGTCCATCTTGACAGGATAGTCAAGAGCTAAGGACTTGTAGAGCTCGGAATGCTTGGGGATAGCATTCTTGAAAGCGGCGATGCAGCTTGCTTCGTCAACCTTGTCAATATCGTGGACTTCATCGGTGAAACGCGAAATGAAGTCCTTCAAGGATTCGGCCGGCTTCATTCTCAAGGAGAAGAGAGTATCTGCACCTGCCTTCTTCTTCTTATTGATGATGAAGCGATCAACAAAGGCCGACCGGAGCTCTGAGAAGTTACTGATGGAACCAGGAGGCAAGTTCCGAAACCACTTCGATGCTGCCCCAGATAGGCTGTTGGGGAAAGCCTTGCAATAAAGATCATCATCTGGGTTGCGAACAGCCATCGCATGCTTGAAGTCAAACAAATGCTCCTCCGGGTCCGTCTTTCCAGTGTACATGGAGAAGATCGGAGTTATGAACTTGGAAGAAGTATAAGACTGGTTAATGGCATCCGTGAAAGGAGAGTTCTCAACGTTCTCCTTTGCTGACTGAGCAAAGTGGTCAGGAATCCCTCTCTTCATGCTCTTAACACGAGCACCGATTAAAGCCTCCACTTCCTTGGCTGTTACCCAAGTCTTCTGGGTGTCTGCTCCTCCGGTACCCACTCTCAGGTCCTCTCTTCCTGCTCCTTCTCTGAAATCCGCACGATCTGAAGGGATACTCTGCTCTGCCCGAACCGGAGGTTGTCTTACATCCCCTTCAGTAGGAAGAAGCACAAACCTGGTTTCACGGTTCTCCGGGGCAGAAGGAGAAGAAGAGAAGTCAAACTGGCGTCTCAAGGAAGGCCTCTGCAGTGGCACATCTTCCACCTCGAGCCTGCTATGCTCGAACGCCTCCAGCCTTGCTTGCATCAACTGTTGCTGCCTGGTGATTTGGTCCAGAACAGACTGCTGCAGTTGCAGCATCGCCAAGACGCGATCTGAAACAGAGAGCTCAGCAGGGGGAGGCATGGTCCTTTCTGGTTGCCCAGACGAAGGGCTGATTCCAGGATTGTGCACGACAGAGGGTATGAAAGAAGAGGCGTGAGGGGTTTGATCCTCATGCCCGAACACTTCTGACTGGTCTGCCATGATCGCAGAGAGCAAAAAAGGGGGGGGGGGTCCGTTTATCACTTCCCACAGACGGCGCCAATTTTTGTGAGAGGAAAAATTCCGGACGGACACGCGTCAGCAGCAACTACTTCCACGTCCTGGTCTACTGGTAAAAGGCTGGAGCGGAGGGTGTGGCACCCTGACCTGTACTCCGATGGTAAAGTCAGTAGGGGTAGAAGATGGTGAACAGTAAGCACAAGAATAAACACTGAAAGAAAAATGCTCAAGGCACTAGGAGTACTGAACACGTATTCTCGGATCTGGGTTCATGATCAAGTGTCCTCTGCACTAAAAATCACGGGGTTTTTATAGGGCAAGGCTGGTATGGCCATCGATGACCATAGATGGCCATAGGTGCCCATACCACGTGTCTTAGCACTCATTGCCAAATATCTGAGATATATCTGCCGTCGGTTGCATTACACGTGTGAGCCCCCTCTAAGTCCAATCGGACGGGATCGGACGGTACGCAGAAGTGACCAGCATTAAATGCCAAGACAGTGCTTTCGGCATGAAACGGCAAGTTCGGCACACTTGTCGGAATTATGGATCGCCTCCTGATCACTTCCTCCTACGAGTCGGTCTCGTTGTTGACCCAAGCTCGGTTACGGCGTAGATGCCTCAAAACACAGCACGACCTCGTTGTCGGTGAGACAACGGTCTCGTTGTTCGCGCAACGATAACGACGTTGTCAAGAGCACAACGTTCACGTTGTGCTTTAGACAACGAGTACGTCGTCAAAGTCACAACGGAGACGTTGTTCTGCAAGAGAACAAAGACGTCGTAATGCGCACAACGGGATCGTTGTGTATCGGACAACGCGTGACCCCGATATTTTAAGCACGTGACCCCAACTTGTGTCCACGTGTCACTTTCGTGAACAAAACGACAAAAACGAGCTCGTCCCTCAACGCTGAGTTGGTTTTACGAATTTTATCCGTTACAATTATGCTTGGCAAATTTGACGTTGAGACCAACCATTTGTTGAAACAACTCGGACCTTGTGTTCGACATTGGAGCAAGTCTTGATTCAATATTTTTATCAAATGACTATTTGTTTTTGCAAAATCTTTCTATAGCTCCCAAGATTTTACCATGGTCCACATAACAGAACTTATGCCTATGTTTCAGGTAGTGAGAACATATTTCTCGATTACAATGAGGACAAGCATAGCCACCCTTGGCGCTCCATTCTGACAAGTTTGCATATGTAGGGAAGTCATTGATTGTCCATAGTAAAGTTGCCCTCATTTGAAAGTTCTAACTAGTTGATCCATCGTAAATGCAAAGACCGTCACTCCGCAAATCTTTCAACTCATCTACCAGTGGTTGTAGATGCTAACTCAATTTTAAGGATTAACTTACTATTTATAGTTAATATCTTAATTTTAAGGATTAATGTTAACTCAACTATAATTTTTAAAAAAATACTTAAGAACTTTTGTTCACTCGCTTGAGCGGTTCTCTCATGCATATTGCCAACCATCTTAATTTGAACAGACATTTGCAACATACACCATTACAACCTCTCTTTGAAGATTTATTTATGAAGAAATGTTTCTTTGAGTGTGAATTGCCATCCAATCGGTTCGAATTTGGTCTATAAAATCAAAATCCATGTTGATCTTGTGAATTTATATTTGAAATCGAACGAAGATCTAAGGTTGTGGAAAATCGAATCTGTGATCGCCTACCCAACATCATATAACCTCTTCATCTTCTTCGTGATATTTCAGAAACACCTCTAGAAAAAAAAATTAGTGCACAGGACACCTCGGTTGTTGTTCTAAAGGTAGGATTGTATCACCCATCACAATGGATTTGGTTTCGAGCCTCTTACGGGGATTTATGATAGGATTAAGGGTCATAAGAGTTCTTATAACTAGACACCTTTTCTAAATAGATCCAATGTTGTTTGGTAATACCATTGTTTTGCATAGAAAAAAACTCTGATTTATAAGTCTAGCTGGTAAACTATACAAATCAAAGTTTATTCTAAGGGCATTAGCTATAAATTCTTAGACAGTACAGTAAATAAAAAGATGAAAAATAAGGCACGCCACACCCCGCCTCTTGCGCTAGTGATGGGGTGTGTCCCCTCTATGATGAGTCCACAAGAGCTCCATCCCCAAATTAAAGCCTCGGATTCTATCTGGCAATGCCAGAATGGGATTGTCTCGGGCAACCATAGAATAGGGGAGATGTGGTGGTGAAGTCAAAATCATGGGGCCCATGATTTTGACTTCTCCACACATGTGGCGATATGCGTGTGAGAAAAAAGGGAAGAGATATCAAGTGGGGAGAAATCAAAATTATGGAGAGAAATTGAAATGACTTCTCCACTATTTTTTGCCAATTACTGTCACATAATGTATGGTAGCCCGAGATAAGCCCCTTCTGGCATCGCCAAGAGAATCCGAACCCCAAACTAAAGACTAAAAAATAAAGGTACCCCATTGGCAACCATCACATGACGCGGAATTTGGAAGCATACCATGGTCCATCAAAGTAAGAAGGGGAGTGTTACTGTGTTAGCCTTAAACACGATAGGATTAAATGCTTAACATTGTTTTTATTATTATTATTATTTTATTTATTTATTTTGTTATTCCATGGCTTCTTCATGATAATGGTACTTATATCTTGTGCTTCTCGATCTTCCTTTGGAGCTCATCCTTTTTAGTCCCCACCACTTTATCAACCACCTTCCCTTGCTTTAACAGAAAGAATGCTGGCATTGCCTGCACCTGAAATGCCTGAGCTACCTCCTGTTGTGTATTCCATCAATCAAACATGAAAGAACCGCCAACTCAGTATTCTTCAAACACCATCTTCATCAAAATCACAGGAAAAATAAATAAAGATCAAAGAGAAGTAAGAGCAGAATACCATCAACTCATCCACATCGATCTTCACAAACACGACGTCCGTGAATTTCGCAGCCATCTCTTCAAAGGCGGACTCGATCAGTTGACAAGGCTTACACCATGTTGCCGTGAAGTCAATCACCATCTTCAAAACCCATTAAATAAATATTAATTACTTTAAAAAAAAAAAACAAAGAGAGAGAGGGTGATGTAGGAGCATCTCCACACTGGAGTGGTGTGGCCTACGGGGTGGGGCCCACTGAGGTATGGTAACGCCCACAGGGTAGAGCCAATTACAAGGTCTGGTACGGGTTGCCTGGGCTATGTGATAAGAGATTTCATCTCACACCTCTAATCAATTGCGGCTTTTGAGAAGTATTGGTTAAGTCCCTACATGAGTGAGAGAGAGGTCCAACAGCCTTACCAATTGGGTGGATAGTTTAGAGGCGTCGAAGTGGGACTTCCATCGGGCGGTGGAGTGGATTGCTATAACACGAGAAGAGCCATTGGTGGTGGAAGAGACTCGAGGCACGACTGAAGGATAGCTTACTTGTCTCCTCCAACCACCAAAGGAAGCCATTATCAATAGAAGCTTATTTTAACTTTAGCTTCTACTTTTCTTCTTGTTTGCTCCTTCAATGGCGATGGATGACCTTAGGCTTCTTGGAGGGGGTTTTATACCAGTTGGTGATTTGTGTGGATTTGGAAATAGCAATGGGTATGGGATTCGATCCTCTGATGTGACTTTCTCTTATTTTACAACTGTTGGACGTGAAGTTAGAGATTAGGAACATAAGGAACCTCTAAATCTAAACGTCAACTCGTTTTTTTTTTAAAAAAAGTAGTATTGAAAGCTTTTGCTTTGCATTCTTTAGTGAATTCCATTAATTTGTCAACAATGCTAGTTTTATAGGATTTCTTGCTCTAAGTGTTCTGTTTGTTACGGCTCATTTGGATAATTTACATTCTTTCAATGTTTTCGCATTTAAATATGGATTTGCCAAATCCGATTATCACTGTAGATGATTTGGCTCCGTGACCATTTTGGGTGCATTTTCGATAGGAGTGGAGAAAACGAGTAGTATATTGTGTGATTACAAATCTCTTCTCTACTATTATAATGAGAATGGTAGGGGTAAAAAAATTGATTGAATCGTCTTATAATTACCATGCAATCCCACTACTATGATACTTTATTCCTACCTGAATTAGTTAATAAAGGGTGTTAATGTAATTTTTTTAAATAACTAATTACAACTTCTTTTGAAAACCACGATTCCTTGATATACGTATTTGAAGGAAGTTGGAGACAAGAGAAAACCTCTCATGTATCCACGTCTCTATCTCTTTTCCTCTCTCATTAAAAACCAACTCCTTCAAACCCCATCCATCTACCATGTGCGTTCCCTATCCCATCAATGTGTCTCTCCTTCTAAACCAACTCCTCTCAAACCCCATCCAGCCCTTTTCCCTATCCATCTACGTAGAGCTTTAAATCTGAACATAGAGATACATCGATGGCATTGTTGGAGCTCTGGAGATTGGATAACATTCATCAATGGAGTTCTATATATTTACAAACTCCTCTACAAGTACATATTAATGGCGCATTTATTCTTTTTTCCATTTATTGGTTTTTTTTAAAAACAATGAATGAGTACATTCAAGAAACTAATCTATACATGTCCATTGGATCCCTTTATATTTAATGCGTCATAATATATCATTACTCAAATTACTCAAATCATCCTGCACGATGTAGACTCGCAGTTGTATTTTTGAGTTATTTGTGACCAATTATATATTTATGTTACATTTCTAGCAACTCCTTAATGTGTTTTTCATCTTTTTGTTAATTTCTAAATCTTAACTATTAACTTGCGTTACAATTTGCAGTTGGACATCCTAATACATGACCATAGGCAAATTTCTCCTCAGATTTAATATCTATTAGGATGCTGTTTTTTCAGCTATCATGAGGAGGTAGCTCAAAGGCTTTTTTCCTAGATCTATGCAAAATATTTTTTAGTTCATGTCTCTTTAATTGATTAGTGCATAACGGTTACAACATTAGATTGCCCATGTCAAGGCCATTGACGAATGGATGGAGTTACAAATAATTACATCTTGCAACTGCCAAAGAGGTAGTCACTCAACTTCAGCACTAGCATAAAACTATGCAATGCATATACTGCAGTTCCAGTAAGCTTTCGATCCAACTTTTATATTTATTTAAATTGCTTCGTATTTGAGTTTTCTACCCGTGAGTTTGTGATATTCCATATCATTTCAAGAATTTTTTTTTATTTTTATGAAATGGGTCACTTGCTCCTATTATGCTTTTCTTTGTGCAACCTGGACTTTGATGTGGACTCCTTTGGATATAACATATCATAAATTAGATTCAATTTTCTGGTCATCTTTGACCTCTCTAGGGATCTCTAATATAGATTTGTATATTTCTTCTATAATTTTTGTTTTATGAAGGGGTGAGTATATAGTTTCTTCGATTGGTGGTTTGCGTTGCCTTCTTCGCCATTGCAAGGAAAGGTCTGCTTTGAATGATGCTCCTTTATTTGATATTATTTAATCCGACTAGAGATGGTCTAGAAGGGCATGTTTTTAATCCATTGTTTCTTTTTTCCTTCTGTATCCCCCACCCTAATGAAAAAAAGTTTTTTTTTTTTAATTTAAAGTTTAAATATTCTATAATTCGTGTGTTGAATCCAAGAATGTTCATTCCTTTGTATTTAGGCATTTAATTGTCTTTATATGTACTTCATTATTTATTTATTTATCAATTTCTCTTCTTTATGCCCCCTAATATTTGTTTTCTCATTTTAAAGCATACTCCTTCAATTTTATTTCATAACTCATTTCAACCAATTATTAGTGATTTTAAAGATCATAAGATGTTGAGTATTATTATTGCTATAAGTTTTCTAAATTGTATTCCTGATTTTTTTTTTCCATTTTAATGATTTTGTTCTCATAGCTCTAATATGTTGCATTCATTATTACTGTTCACTCACGTGCATCGCACATGCGTTCTGCTAGTACGGATAATGCTACATCACTTTCTTTCAAGACTCTCTCTTTTTTGTTGGAGAGAGTTTTAGTTGAAAATATGTGTCTTTCTATTATTGGAGGACAACACGACAACTCCTTCCCATGCTTAATCACTCATGGGACGATTGTCATTTATCCTAATTGGACATCTTAGAAGTCTCCTTTGGACTAAAACTTTGTGACCCTCTAATCCTTTTCAATGAGCAGTGCTAGCCCTACTCTTAGGCATATCCTACTCTTAGCCAAAAATCAACACATGTCCTTACTCTTAATCAAAAACCAACATTTGTTGTCTTTGCTTTACTAGGTGTTGGTTTTTGATTGAGAATAAGGAATGCATGAGAGTAAGGCTCGCATGCCTAGGGCTATCAAAAGCTAGGTCAGGGTAGTGCCTAGCTCTTATCCAACCTAGTCCTCATTCACCGAGGTAAGTTTCTAGCCCTCAGAGGGCCAGGTCAGGTTCAGGTTAGGGTCGAAATTACAAGAAAAGTAGTTTTATCATGTTTTAGAAACTATTTCATACATTGACTATCAACTTTACATACAAGCCTCCTTTTTCTTTATTCAGACTTGGGATTAACAATGGAAGATGAAAATTGATAGTTCATACAATCCCAATCCTTTATTCGGGCTTGGGGATCGACAGTGTCAGATGAGGATTGCTATAGTCTCATACACATACTTCTGATATAGTGAGGGATTAGGTTAGGTTAATTAGGTTTAATTTATAGTGGGGTGGTAAAATTACCGCTACTCCCGCAATCGGCACGATTAAATTGTTAGATTAAAGAAGAAAAAACATTTACAACTTATATGAAGATTCCAGATTAAGACTTTATTTCTATTGCACGTACACACTTTAGCCTTTGTTAGATTTAAGAAAAAATAAAGGAAAAGCATCACTACACTATAGTGGCAATTTGTTATACATACACGTAAGTCTTAGTCTTAGCTTATTATAAGTTTTAAGTTATATATATACTAGCAGAAGGCACGCGCGATGCACGTGAGTGTCCTGTAGTCTTAAGAAAGAAAACATAGGCAAAAATAAAAAATTGCAAAGGTAAAATGGACCAGCATTCGGATTCTTTTCTGGATGCTCCTGCGCACCTCCATACATATCGGCATTAGCATATTTCTTATTCTTGTACTAGCAATTTTGAAAGGATAGGATGCAAACGGAAGAGGGTTTATATAAAAGCAGATCCGTAGAGTGCTTATAGAGAGGCAAATGTTACAACATTTTGAAAAGGGAGTCAAATCCTCTATGGTGATATCCGGATTTGGCAAATCCGGTTATCACAAAGGTTGATGAAGTGAAGGCATCGTGGTGTATAAAGGTGTTGTGGGTTGTTAGATATTGTAGGAGAGATAAGATAATGGGGAAGGAGTAGTTAGAACCATACAGGAGAGAGAGAAGATATGTGATGGGTAGTTAAATCCGTATAAGAGAGGGTAAAAATATTGGGGAAGTTGGGAGGCGTGAAGGAATTGTAGTGTGTGAGAGATATGTGCTTGGCATACCATGAGGAGATTTAATAGTATATAAACTAAAAGGAGATAATATTAGAGATATAATAGGCTATGAAATATGAGAGATTTGAGAGTAATTGTAGGGGGTATTTTTAGGTAACGTTATCAACCTTTCTCTCATTATAATAGTAGATATATATATATATATATATATATATATATATATGTAGAGGGCCAAGCCGGGCTAGGCTTGGTGTTTACTAGGCCCGACCCCCAAGTAAGAGTCAAAATTAGGCCTGATTTGGCCCTATGGCCTTAAGGAAAATTTTTAAAAAATTCCTCTATTTTACGGGCTTCAAAGAGCCGGGCGGGACCCCTCATCAAAGGGCCGGAATGACAGCCCTATTGCAGGCTCTCCCTTTCATTATTGTTTTTTTTGGTTGGCCACACACTTGCCACATGTCAACAAAACACCTGATGTAAAGGCAAGTTTGTCCATGATGTAACAAAAGAGATTACACGAAGTCCTTTAGCTGAGATGATCCTCCTAAGCATTCTATGGGTTTATTAAAGTTTGACAAATTAATTTTTTTTAACATTCAGGTTAAGGGTGGTTTTTAGAGGTAATGTTTTATGCTCTGTTTTGTTTGTTTTCTAGTTTGAGCTTTGATATATCGATAGGGGTCCAAGCCAAATCCCCCTCTCTCTATCCGGGAGGCTTTTCTTTAAAAAAAAATTATGTCAAGCACATCTTTCTTTACTAACTATTATAATGCGAGAGGGAGGCGTAGATTTTTCTGAAATTTCCAAACTATCCTTATATAAAACAAAATTTTGATTCAATGTTTTACTTTAATGTGTTAATGTTTTATTGTAATTCTTAAACCACCCCTTCTCTATTTAAAGAATAGAATCACAACCAATTGGGATTGAACTCGGGAAGAGTTCAATCGCACCCACCAGTTAACACGTGTCCCTTTAAACTTTTATTAACTGTGGTTAACTCCTTCCCCTCGCTCTCACGGGCCCAACGGCGGAGCCACATGGGGCCCGGGGGGGCTTCAGCCCAGGGGCGGAGCTAGGTGGGGGCCTGTGGGGGCACGTGCCCCCACTCAACTTTGAAAAAATAATTTTTTTCCCCATTGTTTTAGTTTTAGGTATGGCCATGGGAATTGGGGACATGCCGTGAGAATGGATCACTCAATAGTGATTGAGCTTGGAGAGAGTTCAATCGCGCCTTCTATTAACTATGGTTAAGATTCACTAAACTTTAAGGTTCAACAATATAACCTTATTTTTAAAAATCTCATGGGGGACATGCTTTGAGATCGGATCACTCAATTTTAATTGAGCTTGGAGAGAGTTCAATCGCATCTAAAGATCAACACATGTCCCTTTTAACCTCTATTAATTGTGGTTAAGATTGACTAACCTTTAGGGTTCAACAATAGAACCTTATTTAAAAAAATATTAACCATAAGATTTAAAATTCTTAATTACCAATTTAAATATTTTTTTATTATTTTTTATCATAAAAACCAAGGGTATATTATTGAATACCAAAAGTTATTAAATCTCAAGTACAGTTAATAAAAGTTAAAGGGATACGTGTTCACCTGTGAGTACAATTGAATTCTCCCTGAGTTCAATTACAATTGATTGAGTGATCCGATCTCCATGCAGGTGTTGCGCCCTTAACTAATTTTTTTTTATTTGTTAATTATTTTATTGGGCATAATTATATGGTAAGGGACAGTTTTCCCTAAAAAAAATATACTATATTATTTACTTATTTAATAGGTATAGTCGTGAGGTAAGGGGGTAACGTTCCCTAAACTAATGAAAACAAATTTAGTTTTCATATCATGATAATTACTTATTTAATGGGACATAGCTATGAGAGCAAAAGGAGATAGCTGTCGAATAAATAAGGAGAAATAATACCCGTAAGATATGTATAGATGAAATGGCCCAAAAACTTAGTCATAAAAAAAAAATTCCCCTGAACCCCTCATCCCCTAGATTCAAAATATTTCATAATAACCTAATAATTCTTTACAAATCCATTAACAATTACTATCATTTCCATCAACCATCGTGTGCCCCCATTACTAGAGAATCCTGGCTCCGCCCCTGCTTCAGCCCCCCTCAACTTTGGGGGATTTTTTTTTTGCTATAGTATAATGTGGGCGTAGCCTAGGAGCAAGGGCAAAGCTGGGTGGCGGTGGAGGCTCTAAGGCCGGCCCCCCTAAACTTTTGAGAAGAAAAAAAAATTATACTTATATTATTTAATTTAAGATGGTGTGGGCATATGAAAATGCTTACTTACCGGTGGTTTCCATTATGTAATGAAATGGCCGGTCATCATTGGTCCATGCCCCAGTTTTTAACACTCATCACAATTGGTTAAGAATCACTCACCCATAGAGTTAAGCAACCCAACCGGGTTTTGTAGAGAAAAAAAAACAACAAAATCTTAAATTTAATTTTGTTAAGCTTAACTAGGGTTAAAGGAGTGTTAAAAGGGACACGAGGATACAGCGATAAGTTAAGCAGCGGACCCCAGGGTTTGCTAATTACTACTCAAAAAATTATTCTTTACAAATGGACAAAGAGACGAGATGACCCATAAACTTCACTCTGAATTTTTTTTCCCGGGGGCTATGCCCCCGAGCTCCCAACACCTCACTGTTAGCCCCTTCGGGCGGAAATCCTGGCTCCGCTCCTGCACGTGCCACCCGCTAGTATTATATAAAGGATGACTTTTTGATGGGCGCCGCGCATTGGAACTTGTAGTAAGCATTCTCATGAAAAAAAGACATATTACAAGCTATTTTTTAAGGAAATGGAAAACGGACCTAGGGTCAGCTTAGAAGCTGACCCCCAATGACCTCATTGGTCCAACCCCTTTTTTTACCATCTATCAATTATGGTTGGACCCTTAGAGTTAAGCAATCTAACCATGATTTTTAGAAGAAATAAATAGAAAATTTTTTATTTTAATTTACTTAAGTTTAACCATGATTAAACAAGAGTTAAAATGAACACAGGACACTGCAGTCAGCTTAGAAGAGGACCCCTCTCATTCCTCAATTTTTTAATCGGACAATCTGAATCTCTTAAGCGACGTAGGAAAAAAAAATTTAACGGTTAAGGAAGGTCAGACTTAAAACAAAAGAGACGTAGGATAAAAAAATTAATGAAATTGTTAGATTAAACCCTAATATGTTAGCGCGAAAAGGAAAGGTGAAGGAAGGTCGGAGTTTTAAGAATATCTTTCTGGATACGTGTTGTGTTGGGCACTTGGGCAGCTCTCTTTTCTCGACGATTTTAATAATGCCTCATGTGATTGTTATGAGGATAGCACCCGACCACAGCTGTAAATGACAACTTTTGTATAAAACTCCATGGACATGGAATATGGACCAAAGCTTAATTTTAATGTTTTTGCTTTTTTCATGTACCAGATCTACTCCCACTTAGATGAATCGAACATATTTTGGGCGATCGATAAGGTCAGTTAGTCTAAATCAGTGGAGATTGAGATTGTGGACATCTTTCTCATCAAAAGATTTCTTTTCCACCACAGCTTTCCCTCCACCCTCCAAATAAAGGGAGCCTCACCTATAGATTCGACCTGATAGATTGGTTGACTTTCCGCATTCGTACTATTTATGGTAAAAAGTGAGTTTTCATGCACTTTTCTTGTTGTCTGTCATATTTTTATTTTCTTTTACTTTCTTACTTTCTTATTAATGATAAATTTTCTCCACAAAATTTCTTCAATTTTTTTATGGTTATTTTAAAAGAAAATTTAAGTTTTTTTTCTTTTTTTTTCACTCAGTTACTTTCCAAAAAAACACACCCGAGGCTTTGTGTGTTTTGCACATGACGTAAATCATTTATGTTAGTAAAAGTTTTTTGTAAAGATGAAATTTCCACTTTTTTTTTGTTATTTAATTATATTTTCATGAAAATAAGGCCAAAAAATATTGTTACTTGTATCTGGAAAAAATAAAAAACAATAAATAAATAAAACAAGAAAATAAAATAAAAATTAAAAAACAAAAAAATATGGGGAATAGTACTTCTATAATTTTAAAATATATTTAGATAGACAAGGATTGTATGAGATCTACTACTATAATATAAAGGAATAAGACTTTTCTCTTTGCTCTCCAAGCTCATAAGTTTTATTTCAAAGATGACATGTGGTCTTTTTCTTTAATCTTCACTGTTAAAATTTAGGACCCACTATTTCATCCTAGAGTTCTATCTATCTCCACTATTGTAGACTCCTCTCTTACCTCAAACTCTTACAGGTTTGGGACCCACTATCTCGTCCTAGTGCCCTATCTATCTTCACTATTATAGAGCTCTCTCTTATCTCCAACTCTTGAGGTGTATTAATTTAAGTTTAATAATAAGAAACTTGTGATTTTCCAATAAATGTTATTAAAATAATAATAAATTATTATTATAAAATTAATTAATTAATACAAATAATAAAAAAACTTATACTATTAAAAATAAATTTATGAAATATTCTTAAAATATATAACTTAATATTTAAATAAATAAATAATATTATTTAATTTTAGATATTCTTAATTATTACCGTGTATCGCACGGGGTCTCTGTTAGTATAACATACAAAATTTTAAAATGAAAGTCATTTTCGGTAAAAGTAACTGATTTTCCCTATTTCCCCCCAAAAAAATAACTGATTTTCCCTAAAACATTGTACTTACAAAAGATCTTACCTGTAAACAAACATGGAAAAACTAATATTTTCCACAAATTTGATTTATTTTCCATTATTGCACATCAATCAAACGGAGCATAGATTGAGAATATGTTTCCTTTTTCCTATTAGGATTGAAAATCCTGTATTTTACAATTTATATTCCACGAATTTGATTTATTTTCTATTATTTCACATCAAATCAAATGGAGCATAAAGTGAGAATATGTTTCCCTTTTCCTGTTAGGGTTGAAAATCATTTATTTTACTATTCATACAGCACCGAAAAAGAGTGTAAAAAAGAACCAATGGAGTTAAGGTCATCAAAAATGAAGAGATTCGCGTGTTCCTGCACACGCAAGGGATGTGCCATTAAATAAATGGTCTGATCAATGAATTTGTGGGCGATATCTTCCGAATTCTACAAACATCACAGTTCGCACTATAGATTCTACACCTTGGATGTTTACTAAAATGAAAATAGGCACCTCCTCGGTCCGAGGAGGTGAGTTACCGTCTCGTCCCCCTTTTTGGGGCCACGTGTCCCCTTTTTTACTTTTATTAACTATGGTTAAGATTCAGTCATCCCTAGAGTTCACACATCTACCCTTGGTTTTTAGAAAAAAAAATTTAAAAAAAATTAACTGCAGGATGTGGTTAATTTTTTAATCATAGTTCAAAGGATTTGTGAAAGTGAGGAGGAATTGTCCCCTCCTCGGCATGAGGAGGTGGCTATTGCTCATACTAAAAAAATGCTACTATAGCTCAGAAAAGAAAAGATAGATCAAATTATATTCTTAAAACCACTTTGCATTGATGATTAATGCAACCACTGTAGAGACCTAAATAATAAGAGAATCTTTATATTTACTATTATAATGCGAGAAGGAGGCATAGTCTGATTTTTCCAAAATTCCTAAACTATCCTTATATAAAACAAAATTTTGATTCAATGTTTTACTTTAATGTGTTAATGTTTATTGTAATTCTCAAACTACCACTACAAGAAATTTACCCGGCAGCAACGGAATAGTAGTGACGGAACATTTTCTGTCACTAATACATAACCTATAGTAATGGAAAATGATGCCGTCACAAATGGTCTGTCTCTACTGGGGAATTTAATTTTATCTGATTAAATTGAGTATTAGTGATAGAATTATTTCCGTCACTCATATGGGTTACATACTAGTGACCGGAATATTCCGTCTCTAATAATATTAGTAACGGAAGTGAGTTATGGTGACAAACGTTTTCCCGTCACTATTCAGATTGACGTTATTACTGATGGAACAGATTCCGTCTCTAATGTTAAAATATTATTAGTGACGGAAATATTTCCGTCACTAATATGAATTACGTAATAGTCACGAGAAAATTCCATCAACACTCCTGTTAGTAACGAAAGTATTATTAGTGACGGAAATATTTCCGTCACTATTTATTTGAGATTATTAGTGATGGAAATATTTCCGTCACTAATAATCTTTATATAAAAAGGGATGTGAGCACCCTATTTTAGCACCCCTTATCCCTCTTCCCGCTTCTTCAAATGCTTCAAGGTTTACTCAATGCCCAAACTCATTTGGCCAAACTTGTACCCAAACAATTCAATCAAGCCCAATTACTTAATTCTACCCAAGCCCAAGAAGCCAAGCCTAATTACCTAATTGTCTTAGCGAAAGCCTAATTACCATAGCCCAAGACCAATTGCCATAACTAAAGTCCAATAACCATAACGTATGACCCGTCTACTGACAACCCATGATCTATATCAAAAACCCACAAACTCAAGCCCACTTTCTACTTTCCTACAAAAGACTTTTTATTTTTTCTTCAAACCCCAAGTAGCCCCATTTTTTTATTTTCACGCTGTTTTGATCACTCAATCATCTCTCACCAGTTACATACCTTTTTTACTAACAAATCATCTCTCTTACTCTCTTATACATCTTACAACTCATTCTTACAAAACAATTAATTCTCTTACACTCCTTTTGACCATCCAATCACTTCTCATCAAGTATATATCTTTTTGACTACCCAATCACCAACCACATCCATTTTGACCAATCAATCACCTCTCTTCTTCTTACCCAACCCTCTATTAATTACTAAATTGGCACAACCCCTTGAAAACTCTATAAATACAAGACCCTCACAAGTCATTTCTTTCACCTCCAAAATCCTAATTGGAAACTCTAACTCTTCCTCTTCTCACCCCTTATATTTCTTTTTAGCCTTGAAGAAAGTTAGAATAAGCCAAGGTTTAGAGTATATAGAGAATTTTAGGACTAAAAGCGTAGAGTTCTTCACTAACTCTCTTCTTTTGTGGACTCTAAAAATCTCTCACCTCTTGGAGCATAAGAAGTCTTGGAGGAGTAGGCATTCCTCCCTTTATTCTTCATCTTCTTCTTTATTTTATATTTTTTTATTTCTAGTCTTTTTGTAGAACCATTTGGAAATACCTCTTTCTTCTCAAGTTTAGTTGAGTCTCTCTACATCAATCTAATGGCGTAGAGGGACCCCACCTCAAAAGAAAAGAGATGTCTTCTTTTTTTTCTTTCATGTAAATATTTATTTCTTTTCTATGTGTCCGCCAGTATGGATATGGGTAGGTCCATAGAGAGTGGAAGCTAAAGTTATACCTCTCTTTGTATTTTGTTTCTTCATTTAGATTCTAGTCCTTCATCTAAAATCATTTGAAAAACTCATCATCACTCAAATTTTCATATTTAGAGTCTCATTACATCATTCATAATGGTATAAATGGACTACATTAGAGAGGAGATGATGAGTTTTCATTTTCTCCACTTGCCACTTTTTTTCATTTCTTTCTTTTTTCCTTCATGTTCTATTTTGAATGGGTAAATGATGATTTATAGACTTAAAGAGAACATTATCCAAAATGCCTCATACCGAAGACAATGGTATTTGATCTATTATCAACACCAATCCAACAAAATAGGTATTGACAATAGACCATTTACTATTCATAATGCACTCATCTTTATGTCCTAAATATAATCTTTTAGCCTAACTTTTCCTTAATCTTTCTCTTGGATTAAATTTGACTTTAGTTAAGTTTGCCAAAATCCTACCTATATGAAAATCGAAAAAAAACATGATAAAATCTCAAAATACCAAAAAAATCTAAAAAGACCAAAAACAAGCTTACTAGGCTTTCTTGACCTTGGTTAGCCTATCTAACCATGGTTAACACCCTTCTAACCGTGGTTAGACCTAAACCTTGCACTTGACCAACCCGGTCAACTAAACCCTAGCCATTGGCCAGACCCTTGACCACCCTATGCACACACACACGCACCCTTAGCCTTGTCACGAGCTCATGTGCCAGAACTACGCTCGGTCTGATCTCACCCTAATGTGAGTACGTAGGCAACCCAACTCGGGTTCGACCCTAGCCCATCTAGCTTTCTATTTTTCTTAGATTAGCATTCGATTAAACACTTAGACATCTTAATTAATATTGAGATTAATTTGACTTAAATTTAGGGAGTAGGTAACCATTGCAAAATGGGGTCCTAGGGTGCCTAACACCTTCCCCAAGACTTAATCGAACCACTTACCCTAACTCTGAATGGACCATTTGTCTTATCCAAACGAACAAGTACTTGAGACCTATCCTTTAAAATGAATAGGTGGTGACTCTTAGTCAAACCATAAATGTGAAAGTGGGTAGGAAAAACTCACACTCACAAGGGCAAATCAATACCCGCGAATACCTAACTTCCCCAAATTTCTGCCACTGCTTCCCGCCGTCCTCGCCTCTGACACCCTTCCGGCCACCACGGTCAGCTCCTCTCTCTCTCTCTCTGTATTTCTCTCTCTTCCGTTCTCTCCTGCTCTCTATCTCTCTCTGTCCATCTCACTCTCTCTCCCTCTTGTGCTCTCTCTCTCTCTCTCTCTATCTCTATCTCTATCTCTCTCTCACTCTCCCTCCGTCTGACTCTCTCTCTCCCTCTCGTGCTCTCTCTGTCTCTCCCTCTCTCTCTGTCCGTCTCACTCTCTCCCTCTCATGCTCTCTCTCTCTCTTTATCTCTCCCTCTCTCTCTCTTCCGTCTCTCTCTCTCCCTCTCGTGCTCTTTCTGTCTCTCTCTAGAAAAAGACCTAATTTTTGTATCTTGATTAATGTGATGTTTGGAGCATTTTCAATCTTCACAGCGAATCTAGGTAAAAACTATTTAGTAATTTTTCATCAATCTAGGGTTTCTTGCTTTGAGTAAAAAATATTTGTTTGCGTTTTTTGTTGGAATTCGCATGATTAGCCAGGCAATAGTACCCTTTAGTATTGTTCCTCAACCTGAATTCTCTACAATAATTCTATGCTGAAATTCATTTGAAAATAGTCAATCAAAATCATTCATAGAGAACAAAAATGATAAAATCAAATTTGAATGCGAAAAAACAAGATCAATGTTATATTATTTCAATTGTATATAATTAAATGTTTATTCATCTAATTATAAAGTCTTTTTAAATTGTTTAGTGTCATTCCTCTGTAGGGCCCGACTCGGAAGGAAAGACGGTAAATTCCCTTGCTCACAAGTATCACAGGGACGTTATTAAATATTGAGGGGAAAACAAAAAACACTTGGAAAGCACGTCTTGATCTTCAGGAAATGGGTATTAGAACTGCGTTTCATCCACATGCAGTAGGACAAAAAATATATTTGTCTGCTACATACTTTTCTATGTCTGCCGGAGAAAGAAGTATTTTCTGTAACGTACTTGCAAAGGTTAAAACTCCAGATGGATATACGGCCAACATTTCAAGATGTGTGAACCTGAAAGAGCACAACATAGTGTTGGGTTGAAAAAGCCATGACTGTTTTATTTGTAATGCAACAGTTACTCCTCATTAGGCAGTGCGGAAATCATTGCCAATGAAGATGTAAGTGCACCGTTGATTGAGCTGAGCAATTTTTTAGAGGGTTATGCTCTAAAGTTAGCGACCGTCGAATTAGTTCACAGAAACTCAAGTTTCGATGTGCAGTTGTACACTTTGCAACATTGAGAGGATTTTTTCCACCTGCATTATTTGACATCATGGTGACATCTAGCCGCCATTTGGTAGACGAGGGTCAGGGTTGCAGGTCCAGCACAATACCGATGGATGTATCCATCGAGCGGTAAGTGTTATGTGTTGCGTCTTTTTCTTGCAATAAAGTTACTAAGTCATATTTTTTTATTTGACTTTGACATTGAATGCATTTTATCGGTTCTATAATACATACCTCCATACTATGAAATCATATGTACGTAATAGAAGTACACTAGAAGGTTCTAGTAGACGAGGTGATATTTTGCTGAAGAATGTATCACTTTTTCTCGGGGTATTTGTACAATGTTGAAACAAAATCCAACCGTGCATCACGCAAACTATATAAAGATGGTGTTAGGACATATAAAGGATTATCTATTTTTCTGCACGAGAATACTAGTCGTGCTCTTGGAAAGACGGGGACTGCATATTTTCTCTAATAAAATATCAACGCAGATATCACTGTTTATGTCCTTTTTCAACTGTCCTAAAATGACACCATTTTATTAGGATATGTCACTCCACTATGTATTTACATTATAAAAGCACCCTGCAGGTGGATCACTGGTTAACCATGATGATTGAAATGCAGGGCACACTTGGAGAAGTTTATGCTTGAAAATCCCACATGTGAAATTGACATTGACCGCATCCACAATAGTACCTTTCCAAACTGGTTTGCACCAATGTTAGTAAATATGCAACGTATGTTTAAACTGGCAAAACTTGCTCATATTTTTTTCTGTTTAATAACATGGAGACTACTGGACTTAACAGGTAGGTTACTACATGATTTGTGGAAGCCAGAGCATATACGTAATGATCTTAAATGGCTGGCTCGTGGGCTATCGAAGATTGCATGCTACTTTCAACAGTTTGTCATAATGGGTTCCGGTTTCGAACGAAGATAAGTCAATTGATAATACGAAGAAAAAGCAAAATAGCGGTGTGGTCTTGTCTGCAAGACCCCCGCGTTTACAGGCGAGATTACATACTTTGGACGTTTGCAAGAAATAGTTTAAGTAGACTTATTACAAAGAGAGAAAGGTTGTATTATTTAAGTGTGATTGGATAAATGTTATGTATCCAAGGTAGGGGCATCAAGGAAGATGAGTTCCAATTGACACTTGTTATGTTCTTGTCAAGGATGCTCAAAAACGATGAACCTTTTGTGCTCGTCTCACAAGCAAATGTAAGTTTTTTATCTTGAAGAATTCCTGCTCGAAAAAAATTGGCACGTCGCTATTCGTTCAAACCCAAGGGAAATACTTTGACATGCAAACGGGAGTAAAGTCCCAATTTGGAGAAGGCATTTTGCCCAAAATCGTGTAAGCGAATGTTGTTGGACAATTTGGCTGACAGGGATTGGATGTTGAAAAATTCTAGATTTTAGGGTCACATAATCACTGTGGGGCACAAACAATTGATTTATACCTCTAAGCCATCACAATGTGGACGATGCCGTTACTATGACCACTCAGACGACTTTTGATAGGATCTCTTTCTTATCTAAACCATGATGTAATAACATTTTTCTAAAGAATAAATGTTCTTTTTGAATAGGAATCATAAGTTTACGTTTTTGTTTAGTAACACGTTTATTAATACTTTACAGGTTCTCGGTTTGTGCCAATTGCATTCTAATATTCCGAGCATGTTTATAGTAATAACATAACGTTTGCATGTAACCCCAAACATATATAGACATATTAGCATGTTCACTAAATACTGAAACGTTGAGTGTTTTGGACCGGATATGTTTTGTACACGAGAAATATTGAAGGGGTAGTACTTCATTATCATATAGGAGTAGGCTTCATATAGTGTGGTTGATTTCAGTCCTATTTATAGACATGTGAATTAATTACTACTGTATTGCATAAAGGTTTATGTTAAACCATCTTTAAAATGTAATGAGTGTATAATAGTGTATGCGGTATTCATGAAATGTTCAGTTCAATAAATTAATGTAAATTGGTATATTTCAATATTTGACATGTGGTACAAACAGGATGGTGGGTAATTGGACGATCGGCTGAGGGCCAGTCGGACATGTGGCTCTCCTCATCTTCTCAGGTTTGGTAGCATCCCCAAGCCATTTTGAGTTCGATATATGAGCATCGATCGGGTTCACCCCGATGATCATGTGTGGAGCAGTCAAGGGGCTAGCCGCTAGGAAGCAACAGGTAATATTCCGATGATACTTTATTTAGTTTACACGCATTATGGAAATTTATTTCATGTGATATGGTTAATGTTAATATTTTTCTATTAAAGCACCCAATCAGACATCACATGGGGTGAATAAGTTGTAACCGCCACCCCCCAGTAGGGGGCCCGGACCCACGCGAAATTTACGGGTAACGGGACATCTGGGCATCAACATCCTATTGGGACCTTGAAGACGACGATTAGTTACCTGGTGACGTGACCATCCCATATGGGTCCTGGGCGAAGGACGGGGGATATCTCCCTATTAGGGAGTAATATAAGACTGGAGGAATGTCTCCTAGGTTGAAGAAAACATACAGGTCATGGTAGATATTCATTTGGGATGGACAGACTGAGTGTTTTCCTTGCACTCAGTTATTTCCGTTATTTTAAGACCTTCATTGTACTAAAGGTTCTACGTGGGATAATGCTTATTTTCCACAAGTATTATGGCTCCCCGACGCGGCGGACGCATGGGGGATTGGGTTTGCTTGCAGAAATGTAATGCGTTGTGAGTAGCTTTGCTTCGAAAGCATGGAAGATGTGTACGATAAATGGGTACAATCTTGGGCGGCACACTACAAGGCGCAATTTTGAGTATGTGGATAAGTAGGACTCCAATCCAGAATAGTGGAGAAAACATCGTGGGAACTGGGGAGGGACAGAGGAGGCCCGAGTATTGAAAAAGGTTGGAGTAGCAATTTTCAGATTTATTTGGTGGTCAATACTCCACCGACACTACACAGACTGACATCATGTAGAGTAATAGGCAATTGTAGGGAGAGGAGATAGGCAAGAAGTCGGAGCGCATCGGACTAGTTCTCACACAGCGGGGACGAGGGCCTTATGCCCTGTGTACAGGGCAGGACTGATGGTTAATATCTTACTTCGTTTAGGGGATTATGTATTCAATTAAGTTTCAATAATTATATTGTTGGGAAGTTGTTAATCACAATTAAATTTTTTCATGACAATGCGTGCCACCACCCGGGTAGGGGGTTGGAGCGGACGGCTCATTTGTTGGGGTCTTCATACGGGATGGGGAACTATTCGTCAATATACATCGGAGGAAGTGGCTACGAAGGTTTATGCATTTCATAATTAGGTCTTCCTGGTAATTAGTGGAAAAAGGGTGTGTTTTTTTTATAACGTAAGTGATATCTAACTGAATACTCTATCGCATACTACGGGGCAGTGTGGATGACTAATGAGGGTTAACCAGCAGGCCTGAGGGCACCAAGAGTAGCACTATCCCGAAATGCGGTATCACCTGAGATGATGGGTCTCCAGACGGACACGTGGCATGTCCGCAACTTAGGA